>WEIS01050687.1:0-17891 GCA_013389965.1 Todus mexicanus | reverse complement strand
AGTTGTGCCAGGGGATGTTTAGGTTCAATGTTAGGAAAATTTTCTTCATTTTAAGAGTGGTGAAGCATTGGAACAGACTGCCCGGGGCGGGGGGGTGGAATCACCATCCCTGGAGGTGCTCAAAAAATGTGTAGATATGGCACTTCAGGACATGGTTTAATGGTTATGATAATGTTTAGACTTTTGGACTTGATCATTTTGAAGGTCATTTCCAACCTTAATGATTCTATGATTCTAAGGTGGGATTTAAGGAACATCGCAGGGTATTCCTTGTGTTGGGATATGCAAGACTCAAGAGAGTGTTTGCAAAGCCCACAGACTCTGTGTCCATCTCCTCCTGGAAGGGCCGTGTGTCCGTTTCTCTTTGAAAACTTTGTTTTCGGTTATGACTTCTCAGGACCTCTGGGGCTCCTGCTCTCATGAGACAACACAAGCTCCCACTCCTGTAGAGCATCTACATGCTTCCATTTCCCACTACGTTAACACGAGGCTCCAGCTGAGCATCGGCAACCCCATTTCCAGCATCTCTGCCTCTGGATGGGCAAGCTCTCCTATCTTACCCAAAGGTACGGCATTCCCTTTGAAAATCCCAGCCTTTCTTGGGAGAGCTCCCACCATGAGCTGTACTGAATATGTCAGGGTGGGTGTTACGGCTCTCATCATTAGAGGCATCCCTGAGACAACCCCTCCGAGTTCAAAGCATTTCAGCAGAGGAGGAAAGCTGGTTCAGCTCCCGAAATAGCTCCCTGCACGCGACGTGGCGAATGGCAAAGCTCATTACCTGGGTCACATTCCCGGGCGTAGCTGGCAAATGTCTCCGCAAGAGAAAATCCTGCCTGCTAAGAAATGCCCTTGACCAGCTCTAAACTTGCTTTCCCTGGGCTGGGAAGAGCTTGGAGCGTGGCTAGACCCACTTGATTGGCGCAAAAATGAGCAAGACCCTTGTCGTAAGCGTGAATGCAGAAGCAGGATGCAAATATCTTATATTTCGCTCTCCTTTTTTTATTATTTTTTTGCCTCACCAGTGAATCTGAGTCAGCTTTTTTTTTCCGCCCTCTTTTTCTCTTGTCCTCTTCTTTGCTTTTTTTTTTTTTTTTTTTTTTGAAAAGCAAAGAGAAGGTAAATAAGTAGACAAAGCTGATAGCGTGGAGGAGAGAGATTTGCTTTTCATGTACACCCTGGTTTTGGAGACACGGGGATTTTCCAGATGTTGCTTTGATTGCCTCAGCTTTGAGGATGAGAGGTGGGGAAAAAAAAGTGCATCGCTTCACTGACTAGAAAACAGATCTTGAAAAGGGTCTGCATTAGCTTCATTCAGGCTCTGATCCCGTGCTGACTTACACCACCAACAACCTTTATTTAATTTCTCCGCCTGAAGTGGTTGTGGAGCAGCAGTAAGACACAGTGGCTACTCTAACACATAGAAGACTGGCCCAGGGCCTGATCCTGGCTCTGTTGGGCTCTCTGCCCACAGGCTGTTGTAGGTCTTCTCTGTCTTGAAGGGCTTCATGGCTTGCCTTGATCCCAGCTTTTATGAAGGTCTGGGGCTCCTGCTGTGAAAATACTGGTCCATGAGTAAATAGAAGGAGCTTTCCTCTGGAGCCGGGGACAAGAGGAGGAGCACCTTCTAGAGAGGAAGGACACGGAGATATAAATGAGATTGCTGACAGCCTCGGGTGGAAATAGCCCCTTCCAGAGGGGAAAGCTGCCATTTTCAGCAACCTGGCAACAGCAGTTGTAACCTACAAGCTGCTTCTGGATCCTGACAGTCATGTCTGAGAGGAAGGATCAGGATTATTCATGCCAAACCAGTTTGGCTCCCTGTCCAGCAAAATCCCAAAGCAGGAACTGAAAACTAAGCTTTGCTGAGTGGGGCTGAAATCTCCCCCCTCACTTACGGGCTCTGCAGAAATAAGACCTCATTTTCTCACCAAACTGTGGTGCAAGGTAGTGTGACATCTGCATGAAGATGTCCATCTTTGGTGTTAATTTGCTGCAGCAGCTCTGGAGAACTATTTAACTGTTTGTGTTTTACTGGCGTGATGAGGCACGGAAGAAACGAAGTGAATCCGCTAAGGTTGGTCTCACTCCTGGGAATGAGATACCAACGTGTCTTCGGGGTCAGCAGTGCCTTTGTTTGCCATTGCTGATGTTAATATTTGGTCCCGTGGGACATCTTGGGTTCATGTTCTTTCTAGTTAATAACAGCCTTTGTGTAGTCTTCCCTTTGCTGGGGGGAAAGGCTAATGCAATCCTCACTGTGCTACAGCTGCTGGCTGGGAATTGTCAATAGGTCATAAATAAATCTACCACCGCACAGGAAAGACAATGAGATTATACATCCTCCTACTACTGCCAATTACAGTAAGAGCAACAATTATAAGGTAGCACTCCTACAGCTACCCTAGGGAGAAAATGAGAGGAAAATGTTCCATTAGCCTAATGAAGAGAGTGTGGTAGAGCTGCAGTCAAATTTTCTCACTATTAGCCCTGACTGCGTGCCACTAACACACAAGGGAAGCAGGAGTCATAGGGTAACAATTAAAGTTGCTGACAATTAACCCCTGTGATGTACATGCCTCTAACCTGATGAGAAAATTAAAAAGAAGCACGGTTACATTTTCTCACCATTAGTCCCCAGAATTGTACAATGTGGCATTTGCCGGTGACAATGAAGGTTGCTCACCCCTGAGACCTGAGAAATGCCATGCGTGTTGCGGATTTGGTGTTAAATGCGCTTGGAAGCGCTGGGGTGACGAGAAGACCTGTGGAGACGGCTTAAACCCCCTCTCTTTTAACACAGTGGAAAGAGTTACTGGTACATTTCCTCATTAGTTGAAGGAAAGGATGGATTCGCTGTGGGTAATTTCCTGGTGTCCAGCCCCTGTGATATCTCCTGAGGAGAAGATAGTGGCTGGAAAGCTGCCTGGCAGAAAAGGATCTGGGGGTGCTAGTGGACGTCCGGCTGAAGATGAGCCAGCGTGTGCCCAGGCGGCCAAGAAAGCCAACGGCATCTTGGCCTGTATCAAAACCTGTGTGTCCAGCAGGAGCAGGGAAGTGATTGTGCCTCTGTGCTTGGCACTGGTGAGGCTGCAGCTTGAGTACTGTATTCAGTTTTGGGTGCTGCAGCAGAAGAAAGACATCGAGGTGCTGGAGCAGGTCCAGGCAAGTGCGATGAAGCTGGTGAGGGGTCTGGAGAACATGTCTTACGAGAAGTAGCTGAGGGAACTAGAGTGTGGAGGCTGAAAGGAGACTTTATTGCTCTCTACAACTACCTGAAAGGAGGTTGCAGTCAGGTGGATGTTGGTCTCTTCTCCCAAGTGATAGGATGAGAGGAAATGGGCTTAAGTTGTGCCAGGGGAGGCTTAGGTTGGGTATTAGGAAAAAAATATTTACTGAAAGAGTAGTGAGGCATTTGAACAGGCTGCCCGGGGAGGTGGTGGAGTCACCATCCCTGGGGGTGTTCAAAAAATACGTAGATGTGTTACTTCAAGACATGTTTTACGGGTCATGGTAGCATTGGGTTGATGGTTGGACTTGATCTTAGAGGTCTTTGCCATCCTTGATGATTCTGTGATTCTGTGGTCAGGGAAAGGCATCAGTCTCTTGAAAACCTGCCTGTAGCAAGCGTGAGGTATGTTGATTTTTAATGGGCAGGTTGCTAAGTCGTAGACCAATTTTCATGTCAAAAACTCTGGAGAAAAATTCAAAACCTGGGCTACTGTCCTCTCTTCACGTTTTTAATTTCTGCTGTTGCCTCTGTGGCAAGTTAATATTAGCTTGAGGATCACAGTCAGGAGCCAGATTGGCATCTGGCTGGGGGATTTGGCCTGGGATGCGGATTGGCTTTATTTCCACACCCCATAAAATGTGAGAAGGGAAAAACCTGTTTTCTGACCTCACAGAGCCTCATGGTGTTGAGAATCTCAACGCCACTCAGCCTGGAACATAATTGTCCTCATAAAGCTCCTCTATAGAGGATGTGGAGACCTTCCTGGGATCACCTACAGATCCATCCCCTCAGGGGGTACAACAGCTGCCCCAGTACCACAGGGACTTGTGGCTGGCTGGCATCTTTGGTCTGGGAGCCACGTCCTGGAGCAGAAGCAGGTATTAGTCCAGGCTTAGCACCACGTTGACAGATCTACAGGGTTTTCTGCTTGCAGCTGCCTCCTGTCCAGCCTGTGCAAGTCTATTTGCACTAAAAGCCTTGCCCCAGATCTCAGGACGGTTTTGTGGCACTTTCCCAGCACTGGCTTTTGAGCTTGCCCTTACTGAGGGCTGAGCTGGTGCTCAGATGGACCATCCCATCCCTGCCATGGAAGCATGTTGTAACAGCAGGAATACAAACCCTTTTTGCTTGAGCTGGACATGGCTACCCAGCACATCGCAGTCCCTGGACCTCTCGAGTTTGCTTGTGGGTCTCCCCATACCACACGTGGGACCCTGGGCACAGACTGGGGCCAACTGCCCTTTCACTACCAGTCCAAGCAGTGAGCTCTGCAGTGCCAGACTCTTCCTCACTGGGGCTGAGATAACTACCCTGAGATAGCTCCTGCCTTGCTGGTTTGGGGAGCAGCCATGGATTAAGACATGCTAATTCCCTTGTACAGCTTTAGATCATCCTCCCTCAAGCTACACCAAACCACAGTTTTTGTAACTTGCTGCTCAGCAGAAGGACAAGCACATTTTGCAGCATTGTCATATCTCTTCACCGTGCCTATGAACACAAAACGACTCTCCCTCTCCCTCCCTTTCTTTCCTACCATAAGCTCTCTGCCTTCCTAAATGTCCATCATCGCTACAGATTTACTATATTTTCAGTAACTCATTTCCGAGTCTGAAAGAGAAGTTGGCATCCATTCATTTATGTGACATTGGGAATGAGAATCAGGATGGGACTTTCAAAGCCAGCGGAGGGGTTTAGAAGCACAGAAGAATGATAGCTAAATCCTGTGGCTGATTTCAAAATTACCTGATCAGAGAGTATGCCCTGGCACATCCCCAGCTTGACTTGCTACCAGAGTGAGACCTGCCTCAGCACTGCTGCTCTTGAACCTTGATTTTGATGGAGGATGAAAACCTGTAAAAGAGATTGGAGCCACATGCTCCCCAGATTTAGCCCAGTCTGGGTGGTGAAGATGACCATGCTTTAGCACAACATGGCTAGTGTTGGTCCAACCTGTCCATCATCTAGACGTGGCCAAACTGAGAGCTCCCCTTGCTCTGTGGGTGATGGTGTTGCCCTTCACCTACTCCCTTGAATTTGATTGCTTTAGAGAAGGCTCTTTGGCTTTACTCCTCGTACTATGGAACAGAGAGGTACGTTAACAGCAGTTGGAGAAGTACTAAGATGGAAAAATCTCAAATATCCGCACAAGTATCTTATTCATTGACAAGGAAAATCATAGCAGGATGGGAAGCTGGAGCAGGAGGGAGCTGGTGGAGGAAGATGATGATTGTGAGACCACATTGGTCTCTTCCAGAGAATCCTTTCCTTACTTGCCATGAGTTAGAGGTGGTCGGGCTAAAAACTTCAGTGCTCTGAGTGATTTGTGTAGTAATTTCTGAGCTGACAAGCACTACATGGCAAATCTGAATTCCCCTTTTAGCCCCGTTAAGAGATAAGGAACAGTGATTATTATAATTACGACGTGGTTACTTTATTGGTTAAATTAACATTTTGTTGTTGGGGTTGCTGTGCAATATACAATATTATTTTACCTACTGTGCCTTCAAAGTCATCTTGTCACAGCAACAGCATGGCAGCATGGAAAAAGCCTTTTAACAAGTAGGTAAATACATGCCTTTGGGGAAGTCAGAGCGATAATTATGTCAGCTTCAATACATTTGACAGCAGAGAAAAAAAAAAAGGCTAAAAATAAGTTGAAGCAAAAATGATAGAAAATATTGAATGCTTTAAATAAAAATCACTGGAATTAAAAAGGTGGAAAGAATTTAATATGGTGGCTGTACTCTGTGGACCAGGTGCCAACAGTCCAACTATTCACAGTGCTAGGGTAGCTTTAGGCTTGCAAGGGTGTGTGAAGGGATCCTACACCCTTTTCTGGGGATAAATAAAGATTTATTGCTAATCCTGTCTAAATTAGGTGGAACAGTTCCTCCCATACATGATCGTGCTTTTGAAAAACAAAAGCAGGGGACACCTTTCCTCTCCATCCTTCTTTAGTGCCTGACGATGCTCCAAGTTTCCTGCAGAATAAAGTTTAGCTGGACTTTGACAGGAGCACCTGTAGATTTTTGCTTGAGCAAGTTGTTTAGGTTGTAGAACCGTAGAATCATAGAGTATCTGGGGTTGGAAGGGACCTTTAAAGGTCATCTAGACCAACCCTCACTGTGGTTTTGTGAAACATGCTGTTAGCATTGTGCAAGACACAAAGCAAAGATGGTCCTTGCTTTGGGGCTGCATCATCACCCAGACACAAGAGGAGAAGAGGGAACATAGAAAGCCAGTGAGAGAAAGGATGGCTTGTGACAGTTTGGGGCCATCAGAAGGAAAACAAAGCAACACCTCCTTGTAGGCATGCAAGCCTTGCAGCAGCAGCTTTGCTGGCCAGAGTGGTCGCATTGCAATTCAATCTGGCACAGCTTTGGAAATCAAGATGGACCTTGGCCATCATCCCAGATTTTAGGACTAGCTGAGCATGGCATCAAACTTCCAGCGTAGGTTGGAGTTGTTATGACTTGTTCTAGCCTTTGCTGCCTGTGAAGAGCCAGAGTGAACATGCATGTGTTTTGTTGCAAGATGCACCTTCCTGGATTGCTTTGGGCCTTACTCACCTGCTGCTTCTGGAGTGTGGGACAGGAGAGATGTTGTGGCCCATGGAGTGTCCCACTGTGGGATGTAAAGGCAGAAGGTCACCCCCAAAATGCTCCTGCCCTTCATGACTCTGCTGCCACAGCCCCTGCCTGGTACCATGACCATATGCCAAGACAGGCTGGACAAATGTGGCTTCTCCTGTTGATGAGGAGAGTGCTGGAGGCTCACAGCTTTCTAGAGAAAGGCAGAGCCTGGGCATGCAGGCCACCAGCAGCCTTGCTGGCCAAGAGCACCCAACACACAAATCCTATCCCTAGAGTCTGTGCCAAGCTTACCACTTGGACCAGCACTCTCCTGATCTAAGGATCAAGGACTGGTTGCTGACCCCTCTCTCTTGTCTTTCCTTCCACTCTGCCCTCCAAAGTCAAGGGGAAGAGAAGGAAACCACAGAAAACAAAAAACCTTCCCGTGAACAAGCGCTCCCTTGGCTCTTGTCTGTGGGCCAGCAGGCACGAGCGGCAGGAGAGAGTAAAAGGATTTGGGGCTTAGCTTTCCCAAATAATTGACAAGGACAGAGCTGGATTTGAGGTCATTACTGCAAAAAGCATCAGCACCAAACCTGCTCTCTGCTGTGTGCCCCATCACGCAAGAGCTGAGGAGGAAGGTGGCAATGGATATTGTTCCTCTATAGCTTCAGTTCTCAAGCTTTTTAAGTCAGACTCCTGCAGTAGGTGCCACCCGCTTGGACATCTGAGGTCAGAGCCCTAGCATGGGACATGCTATGTCAAAGCCAGAACTGCCACGAGAGAGAGGAACTCACAGCTTCATCACTGTTATTATTCTTCCAGTTGAAACCTCTCACTCGGGCTCTAACTGGGCATGTTTCCCTTTTGTTTCCCTCAACATTTTATTCTACAGATGCCTCTATGCTTTAGTGTCTAGAAAATAAAATTGGGGACATGAGTCAGGAGACGGATGTTTCACGACGTGTGTATGACTTGCTACTTGTCCTCGCTCCCCCAGTTCAACTTCCCCTCCCTCTTCCTCTCCACTGCTTGTTTAAAGCCAAAAGGTTTTGTGGAAATTGCAGCTATGAACGTGCAATTACTCCTTGTAGAAGCTAACGAATATCCCATGCATATGGGATCACTACATTCGATTGCACAACCACTTAAACAATACCCCCACACTAGTTTTCATCTGTATAAAGCTTCGATTGGACACTTTGAACAGATTGTTTGCTCTGTACCCTGATCTCCATGAAGGGAAGCAGCAGCACTTTTGCCTAAAGCACATGTCAAGTCAGCCATATGCATAAAATGACATTATTTTTTCAAGAGAACTTGATTTGGAAGCAGGAAAAATCCCCCATCTTGTGCTTTTTCTGAAAAAGAAGGACTCCTGGGGGACTAAAGCTTTCTCCTGAGTGTAATCTTCAAAACCTGAGTTTCCTTTCATTAAGCTGGGAGTGGGAAATATGATTTATTGCTTTTTCCCCTCACAAAAAAACGCTTGTTTCCACTGGTCGCCCTTCCGAATGCTGCAGTCCATCCAGAGCACTTGAAGACGAGAGTAATCTGCCTCCAACACTTCAATAAATAAAATGTAAATGTTTGTCATAATAATGCCTCCATTGTCAGCACCAGCCCAGGATTTTTCAACCTCTGACTCCCGGCAGTGACCGGCTGAGTAGCAACAGCCGAGTGCTGAAAGAATTTTTCAACAGCAATTTGCTTGTTCCAATTTGCTTTTCAGGGTTGCTGATCAGGATTGCTGGCCAGCCTGTAAAAGGATCTCGTCCTATTAATTTGGCCCAGCTTCTCCTCTTGTTCTCGTCATATTTAGTTTCTCCGGTAGTTCCAGTGAGTAAGTTAATTGAATTAGAAGTGCCACCAGGAGCTTGCCTGAAGATCTACGGTTTCATGTAGGAAAAGCGGCTCCCTTCGGCTGCAGAAACAGATACGGGCACCTGTTGAGAAGGTGAAGAAATGTCTAGAGATGACTTATTCCCCTGGTGATAGCCCCCGATTCTCTTCTCAAATTGGTCGGACAATAAAACTCCCTTTATCTGGCACTGGTTATTCTCCAGCCTGCACAAATGAGCTTGAGGAGCATAATCGATGCATTAGAGCAAGGCTTGGGAGTGCAGCGATTCGAAAAGTGATTTTGTAGGAATGGATTGATGTCGTTTCATGCTGCTTGTTCTCACTGCAGCTTGAGGACGAATGCGTCTGTTTTAGCAATGCAAAGCAATATGTTTCAGATTGCTTAGTCTGCAATCTCGGCTCACCCACTGGTATCAATAAATGCGACGATACCAACTGGAGTCCGACCTTGTTTCTACTGGCTTTCTGTTAAGCTCAGGCTTAAGCATGGACACAATTTTCTTTCTGCCAATAAGCAGATAAATGGAAACAAAATTGTAGTTCATACCTGCTATTGCATTTTTAATGAGGTTTAGGATTGAAAAGGGCATAACCATGTGCTCCCGAGTCTTGCAGGAGTGGTGTCTGAAAACTGGGAGAAAACTCAGTGAAGTTCTGCAAGTGGCAAAGTGACTTCGCAGCAAATTGAGAATACAATCCTGAGTCCATTTCAAAGCTTTGCACAGCTTGTCATAGTCATCGGAGATTTTCCCAGCGTGATCTACCCCTGCTCAGCTGGACCATCCCAGAAAGCTGAAGTGGCCCAGTCTGAAGACAAGTCATCTCTGAGCTCGGAGGTGATGAAAGTTGCTGTGGCATTAAATTGAGAATGAGCCTAAATATTTGCGAAGGCCAAGACTGGGTAACAAAGTCATTCCCAGCCCTCTTCTAACCCCCAAATTAAGCTACCCATAGCCAGACTCTGAGAAAACATCCACCTAGAGGAGCAATAAATGAAAGAATTAAATAAAAAGGGTGAAGATGTGGATGGCCAAACCCAAGGCAGCAAAGCAAAGGAGTTCACAGTGCTCAGCGCAGCACCTTTGTTGCACCAGTGAACCGGTGACCGGCTGGATAACCCATGCGACATGTATATGCAACATAAATAAATGGCAAAGAAGAAGCCATCCCTTCTTGCGAGGCTGGTTTTTGTAGCTGCAGCGCTGGGTTGGTGTCACCACCGGGGGGCAGAAAAGGCCTTTGAAGGAGACCAGCCTTGCCCATGAAAACGGCAGCCTTGCCGAAGAAAGTTCTTCCTTTCTTAATCTATCCCTGCCCTTTATTGAAATGAGCAGGTTGATCTGTTGTATGTTGCCCTTAAAACAGCTCTGGGCAGTGATTTAAGGTATTTGACCTCTATAAATGCTGCTGAGAGCTGTGGAGAGAACTTATCCCCACACTCGAAGTGTTGGAGATGCTTTCTGTTCCTGAACAAACCTCTATTTCTTAAGAAATTAAGCAAGAGATTACCACGAGTAATTAGAAAATAGCTTTGGAGGTAATCAGACTAGAATATCATTCTGTATCATGTATTTGATGAAAGTTTGTTACTGCTCGATTTGGGAAAAAAACAGCCAACAAAACTGCTAAATACCATTCAGGTATTTTGCCTAGAGATATTTCCCGATCTTATTTAGACTATTTACTTATATAGGTGTATATTTTATATCCATGAACACAGACTCACCCACCACGAAGACACAACAGCCCCTCTACGTTTTCCTTTTGGCTTCAAATGCGAGCGAGGCAGTTGAGGCATTTTCTGTATCTCATATAAATACAGCCCAATCTTCCTAAATAATTTGATGTAGTCATTAGCTAAATCGAGTCATCAATTATCTATCACCAATGAAGCAGTTCAGAGACCAGCATGAGGCTTTGCGGGGCTTTGCTTTGATTGCTTGTGGTCACTGGGTCGTATTTGTTATGCTAGAACGTTAGGCAGACAACAGTTTGGGCTTATTTTCAAAGCTTAATTTCTCTCCCTCACTGGCTCGTTGTGGAGTTCGTAGAGTCAACATAGTAAATGTAAAAAAATATTTTCAATGTTTTGAAATCTTCCCTTTTTATTTTTCCCCAATCGTAAGTCCATGTAACATTATATTCACCAGAAAGACCCTAAAGCCTGACAGACTATCACGTTACTCCAGATTTTGGCATTTCTTAAAAGGGATTTCTTTCTTAAACCCACTACACTGTAATGGCTCTTAAGAAGCTGTTACTGTCTCGAGTGCAAATCCTTCTTAGTTTGTGTATTATTGACCTGATCAAGTGTGAGGGGGGCCTTCGATCAGCCTTTGGGGGGATTTTATGGCTGTCGTGGGCAAGAAGTCCCGCAACGAAATGCTTTGGAAATATTCAGTGGAAATGGGAGTAAATAAAGAGGGGACGCGACCAGAGTGGGGGGACCCCAGCACAGGCTGTAGCCCCTTCACATTTGAGTATTCACTCTGCGGATCAGCTTTGTAAAATCTCAAAGTATTTAACAGAAGGGAATAAAACCCCCCGACAATGTATCTGAAAAATGCTTTAAAGGTTGCCTGTGGAACATAACAAATTCCCAAATACAGCCCTGATTCTGCAACACGGTTTCGCTTTAGGAGGTTGATTTTGACAGATTCTACGGACAAGGAATTTGATTAAATACCTGCCTAATATCTCGGGATGGGTAAAGTGCTAAAAGTGGAACAAAATCATTTTTTTTCACCCCTCTCTCAGGCATATTTACCTACAAACACCCCTTCTAAAACGAGAGTTCAGAGTGAAAATCCTGGCAGCCGCTTGAACCAAAATCAAATCCCACAAATGATATTGTTCCGCCTTTCCACTCGCAAGAAGAAAATACAGCTTTATGCCCAGTCCTGTAATCAGCTTCTCACGGGCTGACCCAGCTAAGCCCCGGATCAGGACCGTGCCCCCTTGGTGCCGTCTGGGTCGCTGCAGCACTTTTTGCAGTTTACGCTTCTTCAGAATGATGTCGTAATTCAGCAAAAAAGACAACGCATTGGCAAATGGAGAAGCAAAGAAAAAAAATATATATTACTACAGATGTCAGGCAGCCACCACCGGATCAGTTGCCCGAGATTTTTTCATTTTAGGGAATGACTTGTGTCATATGTCGGGATGTGTTTTTCTTTATGAACAGGTTTTGCAATAAAAATATTGCACCGCGCCTGGATTCGCTGGGGAAGTGGAGAAGGGATTTTTTTAGTAAAAAGCAAGGAATAATATTGAGCAGATTAAAACTGGAAAATGCCGTGCCTTATCTGCTTTTCCAAGAGCAGAGATCTTTTACACGCGCCACGCGCTCCTCTGAAATAAAGAAGCAGATTTGTAAAGAGCAAGGGAAAAACCTGGCTGCAAAACAGGGTCTGGGGTAGGGCACGGCAAAAATCACAGTCAGTGGGAATATCTTGGTTTTGGCGACCAGATCTCAGCCACTTGTCCCATTCCATCAGGACCAAACAGCATTTGGTATTCAATTGACTTTCTAACTTAGGAGACAGGACTTTCCATCTTCAAATACTGAAAATAGATTGCATTCTTGGCCCTTCGCTTTGAACGGTTGGGGAGAATAAACGCACACCCTGGTCGTGTTCTAGTGATCTCCCTAATCTCGGTTGCACTTTGTCAGGACGAGGTAACTGGTAGTTAAGTGAAATACCTTAGATCAAAGGGGGATTAATCGCCAACTGAATCCTTGCTGAATAAACCTGTCATTCAAGAAAATTATTTCCACTGAACTTAGCAGAGGATTGAAGGTATTTGCATAACAGGGACCAACGCACTTCAGCCAGGTTAAAAGGTTCAGAATTCAGGCAGTGTTTAGCTTTTTGGCTCCTTTTCCTTTCAGCGGCCCTGTACAATGGTTTTTAATCTGATAATACAGCTAACTATCTAAATGATGTCAGAACAGGAAAGTATTGCAAAGTTTGGCTGAGGGATGGATCAATTTCACTTTCAGCAACTCCTAAATCTGATTTGTTGGAATTTAACATGTAATCCTTGAAGAGAAAAAAAAAAAAAGAAGAAAAAAAAAGTCCCTTTAAACCAGAGGGCTGTTTATTAACATCCTTTTTTATTTGACCTTTGTCTTAGAAACACCAGGTCTCGTCTGCTGCCTTACCAGGGGCTCTTTGGGATCTCTTGGTCCAGATTTATCCGGGCGGCTGGAAGCGATGCCCGCAGATCCACGCACTCACCGCACGCGTGGATCTCTGCAAATGCACACAAATAGATTTGCAAGCTTTTAATTTAATTATTTTATTATTATTTTTTACCCTTTCTAAGCCCATCTTCCGGAGGTCATGCTGAATTTGAATATAAGTGAGAGGGAGATAAATAAATAACGGGACCCAACAGGCTGCCATCATTTTCTGGGCTCAGCCCTCTGAGGAGATTGAAGCGCCGCAGCCTTGTTCAGGGTTTGTTGTGCTGTTGTGGCAACGGTTTTAAATCATATAAATTATCCCTGTCTCACGGCCGTCGCTTTTTGCTGTGACTTTTCATGGAGAATTCATTTCTTGCAGAGAGAAGAAGGGCTTTTCCAGGGCTGGAAGGCAATGACTTTTTAATCTGTGCTATAAAAATTGGGAAGAACAGTTAAAAAAAATGTAGATTTCTGGAGAATGCTTTATGTCGCGTCTCTCCCCAGCCTTCCTGGGGTTCATTTGCAAGAGCTTCCACCTCTCCTACCTTTTGGGCATATGGAAGGATGTCAAGCTACATGGCGAACGTCAGGTTTCATAATCAGATTTTGACAATAAATGGAATTTAGCCACTTCTGCATCTAGCCTGCGCCTGGCACCATTCATTCTTTCAGTGGGCGCAGTTCATATTCATCGCCAACTCAAAGCATCTTTCAAGTTAAAAAAATTGCAAAGAATGGTTATCAAAGAAAATGAATAAAATCCATATTGAGATAATTTTTTAGAAAATGATTGAAGTTTTAACCCAAGAAAGGACTCTTAGAGTTTCTTATAGCTTAGAATAAGAACATGTCAATCACGATTAAGCTTCTGGAATTGGAATCCCTTTGAAATGCAGCTGTTTCTTCTTTAATTGTGGCAGCGGACTCAAAAGAAAAGAAAGGTCCAGCCTTAAAGATGAGTAAGGAATACAAAATAGCTCAGGATTAGTTGTGGAGTTCAAAGGTCGCTAATTACACTAAGGAGTTCCCAGACACAGGGAAAACATTAAACAGGTCACCTACCAAATGGGAAACAGACTTTGACTTCAAAAAAAAAAAGAAAAAGAAAAAAAAGGAAAAAAGAAGAAGATGAAAAAAAGATCCTGAAGAGATAGGTTTCTAGAGAAAAATCAAAAGCAACCAGCTGATCTCATTGGGAAGAAAATGGGTTGGGTTTAGTTCATTGCTGTTATGATGGCATCAGGCTTTCAAAAAATTATCTAGAGCTCAACCAGTTTTCTAGGAGGTGTTGTGCAAGGAAGAAGAGGAAAAGG
The DNA here is from genome assembly GCA_013389965.1 of Todus mexicanus. Taxonomy (NCBI): domain Eukaryota; kingdom Metazoa; phylum Chordata; class Aves; order Coraciiformes; family Todidae; genus Todus; species Todus mexicanus. The sequence continues at coordinate 3,722 of WEIS01050687.1, read as the reverse complement.
GGGCAGCCTTTGCCTTAAAATATCAGATTTTTAGTTGCGCTGTGCTTTGTGAGTCCTTGGAAAAAAAAACAACATGAGGATTGAGACCTCCCCACCGCTATTTGGCTTGATTTATTGAGGATAAGCCATCTAGGTGAATGGGTGCAAGTTGGATGGGAAGGCTTTTGGTAGAGCTCAACGGCTGCTTTGTGGGCAATGAGGTTCAGTTTGGGGTACAGTGGGCCAACCCTTCCTCTGGGAGAAGTGCAGTTCCNGTTTTGTACATATTTGTATATATTTACCTTTTATTATTACTGTTATAATTATGTTCTTATTTTAGTAAAGCTGTTCTAGTTTTCTTTCCTAACTGATAAGTCCCTCTCCTTTATTTTCCTTTCTTCCCTTTTGGGTGGGGAAGGGGGAGAGAGTGTTCTGTTGCAGATTTGGGGGGTGCCCTGACCCCAAACCATGACACCAGCTCCTCTCTGTCCCCATTGACTTGTGATGGACTGGTGGGATTGGTGTCCTTCCAGACATCCCTCACATGCATCTGCTCTTTATTGACCAGCACTCAAGTTCCATGGATGCTGGCTCCTTCTGTACGTCTCTTGGGAACATGCTGTTAGTTGTCCTGTCTTTTTTCCTCTCATGACCTGCTCCCCTGCACGAATTATCATCTTATTCCTGCAAAAACTGCCAGACGGATGCATCTTAGGGCAACATAAGATTTGTGGAAATAAGGAAGAAAAATTGCAGAGAATAAAGGAGATGCATCTAACCAAGTGGACTCCGCTGGGCCCAAGGAATTTTTAGCATCGGTCTCAATGGGAGTCAGACTGAGAGTTGAAACTCTGTTCCCTGCACCTGAATAACTTGGGGTGATGCCTTGGGTTTGTGTAGCAGGGGGGCTACAGAGGTGGCTTCTGTAAGAAGTTGCTAGAAGCTTTCCCCAGGTCGAATAATGCAAATGCAGCTGGCTACAAGGTGGACCCACAGCTGGCTAAAGCTGAGCCCATCAGTGGTGGTGGTAGAACCTCTAGGGTAATGTATTTAAGAAGGAAGGAAAAGAAACCCACACTGAACAACTGCAGCCAGAGGAAGAAGTGAGAATAAGTGCAAGTGCCAACCACAGACACCAAGGTCAGTGAAGAAGGAGAAGCAGAAGGTGCTCCAGGAACTGGAGCAGAGATTCCCCTGCGGCCCATGGGGAATACCACAGTGAGGCAGCTTGTCCTCCTGCAGCCTGTGGAGGACTCTATGCCAGGTGGATGCCCGAAGGAGGCTGCGACCCCATGGGAAGCCCCTGCAGGAGCAGGCTCCTAGCAGGACCTGTGGCCCCACGGAGAGAGGAGCCCACACTGGAACAGGTTTGCTGGCAGGACTTGTGACCCCATGGGGGACCCACGCTGGAGCAGTTCATGAAGAACTGTAGCCTGTGGGAAAGACTCATGTCAGAGAAGTTCATGTCTGTCTCCCATGGGGTGGATCTCATGCTGGAGCAGGGGACGAGCATGAGGAGTTGTCCCATGGAGGAGGAAGGAGTGGAAGAGACAAGGTGTGATGACCCCATTCCTTGTACCCCTGCACTGCTCGGGGGGAGGAGGTAAAGAAATTGGGAGTGAAGTTAAGCTTGGGAAGAAGGGAGGGATGAGGGGAGGATGTTTTAAGATTTAGTTTTTATTTCTCATTACCCTGCTCTGATTTGATTGGTAGTAAATTAAACAAATTTCCACAAGTTGAATCTGTTTTGCCTGTGACAGTAATTGCTGAGTGATCTCTGCCTGTCCTCATCTCAACTCATGAGCCTTTCATTCTGCTTTCTCTCCCCTGTCCATTAGAAGAGGGAAGTGACAGAATGGCCTTTGTGGGCACCTGGAGTTCAGCCAGGTTAATCTGCCAAAGGTGGCATGAAGGGAATGGAGTTTAGGAACAAGCCTGAGGTGCCCCTGTGGATTTACCACCATACAGTGCTGTAGCAGCTCTTCCAAGGAAGCTTGTGCTTCCCAAACTGGGATCCACAAAACTCTCATTTAATGTCTTTGGGACTGAGGGCTGCAGGGGTTTCCTGCCATGGTGCTCTCAAGAAGGACACGACTTCGTGCAGGCTTGGTTTTCTACCCACTAAAAAATACTGTTGGTGATCCCTTGTGTTTTGTCCATGATGACTGTATCTCTTGCTGCAGATACAACGTGGTCCAGGTTCAGAACCCATGCTGAGAGCTCAGGAGCTAATGGATGATGGAACAGTAGAAGGCAACGTGGGTGATGAAGAGCTCCAGCCATGGGAAAGAGGGGCAACAGGACCAAATTTCACTGTTCAGGTCGGTATCTGTGAGGCTACGGGCAATAAGTCAGAGAGGTTGCCCGGGGGAGTATTCTCTAAAGTGTTGCCATCTGCTAAGGGATGAGAGAACAAGGTGGTGGCGAAGGAGACAGCGAAAGCAGTGAAGGACAAACGTGGACTTAGAAGCTTTGTGATGACTTAAAACTCAGCAGGGCTTGTACACACAGGACAAAGCATGACAAATTTCTAGGATAGCGTGAATAAATAGAGGACAACTCCTGTTGAATGTTTAATGCCGTGTTGTTTCAGTGTTTACTTGTTAACAAATAGCCAACGTAGTTAACTCTGGCAAAAGCAGAAGAAAAACACAGAGGAAGGAAGCACTAAATTATGTCAAAAAAGTAGCTGCTCACAAATTATCTGAAGTAACAGGATTTACCTCAAAGTACTTGAGGAACTGGCATATACCATCTTGGTGCTGTCACTAAAAACCTTGGGACCCTGGGGGGAAGAAAGGGCTTCCAGAAAACTAGAAAAGCATCAAATTACTGAGTAGATAAGTAACAGCTGGCACAGGTTTGATAGGTGGACTAATTCCCTTTTGTGGGGAGAAGAATCAGCTCTGTGAATCTAGAGGAGGAACTTGTCTCACACACGGACATTGATGATGCTTTTGACTCTGTCTCCCAACATAATTAGCAAGCTCAGGAGATAAGCCCGGGTGACTGTGGTGGGAGGGCGTTCCTGTTCCTGGAAGCTGCTCTCTTGCTGTGGTTACCAGTCAAGGAAAGGTGGGCTTCCTGCTCCTGTCTTGCTTCTGGTACAATTCAGGATTTGGAGTGGGAGGAATGCACATAAAATCATGAATCATACAATCATCAAGGTTGGAAACAACCTGCAGTATCATCAAGTCCATCTGCTAAACATTATCATAACCATTGAACCATGTCCTGAAGCACCACATCTACACATTTCTTTAGCACCTCCAGGGATGGTGATTCCACCACCTCCCTGGGCAGCCTGTTCCAGGGCCTCACCACTCTTTCAGTGAAGAATTTTTTTCATAATATCCAACCTAAACTTCCCATAAGACACCTGAAGAGATGCCTGTCCTCACCATGGCACCCTGTCACAACCCTTTGGACACAACACTTTGAGAGGAGGTGGTAGCAAGGGGGTAGGGGTGAAGAACAAGGGAGATTTTGGTGAGAAGCTCAAGAGCTCTCAGAAGCTTCAGGGCCTAAACATGTTTCTAGAAATAGAGGAAATGTAGGTTCAGTCAGTGATTGCACTGGTCCTTCTGGTGACAGCAAAGCACATCTAAGCCACATTCTAGATCTTTTTGACACGCCTTGGTCCCCTTTTCCTCTCACCCTGTATCAGCGGCATCTGTTCTCACACACAGACCTTTGCACCTGCTTGTGCTGGAACATCTACTTTTTTTTTTTTTACTTTATTT
>WEIS01050675.1:0-24766 GCA_013389965.1 Todus mexicanus | reverse complement strand
CTGGGAGGGAGGGGCCCAATTTAAAGAAGAAAACTTTTTTTACCTGACTTTCTGCCTAAAAACTTCTCTCGAATCTATTTGTTTTGGTTTCCTCTGTCTTCCTTTTTCCTGTTTCATTATATACCAATAACGGCTTCTGATTATCCAGCAGATGGTTGAAGTTGCTCTAGAAACCTCCCTGGCCATAGACAATATACTACTTGATTCTTCATACTTCGTTCAAGTGCGTTGCAGGAATCGTCATGGTCCGGGGTTCTGGAGTGACTGGAGCACACCGTATACCCTCAACTTGGGAGGTAGGTCACATGCAGTCACTTATGGGCCGTAAGGGGTCTTCTCAGATTTCCCAGCTTGGTTTGGTTTGTGTAATGTGTATTCGAGAGCACGTGTTACCGAAGGAGGTACAGTAAGCATGACTTGAGCTGGAAACTCCCATGGAAATACTTTCCCCTTCCACTTCTCTTTCTGCATGGCTTTGCCTGAGGGTTCTGCTCTTTTTTTTTCTACAGAGTTGCATTCAAAAAGCTCTAGACTGAGGCATGGCGATGGCACAGTCAGCTCCGTGACACCTCCTCGTCTGCTTGCTCACCAAGCACCTGCTCAGCCCCAGAAAAAGCTCTTTTCCCAAGCGCTTTCCCATTTCAAAAGACAGTTGGCAGCGTTTAACCTCCACTCAATATGGGATTTTTCTCCTGATGCTTTCTGTAACTTTTAGTTTAGTGTGAGGCTTCGGAGCTGAACTAAAAGCACTGAACAGTTTCAGGTTTGTAGATTTAACATGATCCGTCTCGGTTTGTAATGCTGAGCCCCGCTCACAAGCTGCATAATAGCCACAGTCAGTTCCAACGCACGTGGCTTTAGCGCTAAGAATATCATCTTCTGCACCCTGTCATCAATTTACTACCCAAAGAGGGCAGGTTCCTGGTGTGCTGCACACCATTAAGAGCTCTCCTGCACTGCCTAAAGGGCTCCTATGGTTTAATGAGGTCCTTTATATCAACCAACATAGCTCCACCTGAAATAATAGATCATGACGGCTCTTCATTCAGGGTCAGAGTAGATAAAGATTTGGTTTGGCTGATCCTTGGTCTGTTACCAGGATTTGTGGGGCCAGGTTCAGCTGGTTTGGGTCCAGCCTAAAGATTTCTGATTTTTTTGGTCCTGTATCTTTCCGTGCTCTGCTGATAATTAACTGGAAATGTTTTGATCCGTTGTGTCACAGGAATCCTCTGAACTATCACATGACAATACAAGTGCTTTACTCAGGTGCTTCGTATGTGCGAAATGGTGTCATTTAAGTGCTTAAATCAGGTACCAAGGAAGTAACTGAACTTTGCAGAAGAAGCTCTCTTCCAGGAGAGCTGGAAATGAAGAGACCCTCGTTGCAATCGAGAGAGAAACATGGGATGTCTGGTTATATGACTAGAGGCCTAATTTGCCCTTAGTCGTTTGGATTTACAAATTAAAGCTCTGGGGAAACCTTCTGGGGGCCTTGCAGGGCTTCAGGGGGCCTGGCAGAAAGATGGGGACAGACTTTGGAGCAGGGCCTGTGGGGACAGGACAAGGGGGATGGGTTGGAACTGCCAGAGGGAGATTGAGAGTGGAGAGAAGGGAGAACTTGTTGGTGCTGAGGGTAGGGAGAGCCTGGCCCAGGTTGCCCCGAGAGGTGGTGGCTGCCCCGTCCGTGTCCCCAGTGCAGGGGAGGTTGTTGGGGGCTCTGAGCAACCTGCTCTAGTTGCAGATGGCCCTGCTCCCTGCAGGGACAGAGTTGGACCAGATGAGCTTGAAAGGTCCCTTCAACCCAAACCAGTCTGGGATTCTATAAATTAAAAAAAATATATAACGTGTGTGTATATAAAACTAGATAGCCTTGAGAATTTTGGGGGGGTAAATAGACACGTTCTCTCTCTCTCACATGCACACACTGATATTTTCAGGAAGTCATGTTACAGGATATGTAGTTATATTAAACTTACGTCTCATGGGCAAACCCCTCCCGTAGTGACAAGCCTGATGGCAGGTGGTTGATATTTAACGCGTGAGTCGTTGACAGTGACAATGCTGTGGGTCTGCTCTGCTCTCTGAGGAGGCCTCTATTTCAGAAAAATCCTCAAATAACCAACATGGTTCCTCAACTACGGAAAGCAAACGTTCAACCCTAAGGATTTTCCTGCTGCTTTGGGTTGATCTTTGGCAAGCTGTCGATTTTCAGCAGGTCTGTAACACCTGTAGCTCCACTAAGTGCCTGACCGATGGAGGCTGAGCTTATGCAGCTTCACCTGCTGTGCAAATTCAGCGGCTTTCCACCTAGGTGAATTATTTACTGTATCGCCGCTACCGTTTGGCGTTGGCTGCACTGCTGAGATTTTCCAACAAGTTCTTGAGACGTTAATCTCCTGCTGACTTCAATAAGAGCAGGATTAGTAACTCTGGGAAAGCTTGATTTTTATATTTTATTTAATTTAATATTTTTCAATCTCCTCTCCCCTGGTTCTGGCTTGTAATTCTCTCCAAAATCTATGTTCCAGTATTACAGTAATGCCGCAGCTAACATCAAATTACGTCCTTGTGGGGTTCAGAAGGTTAGATTATTCTTTTTCCCCAAGGCCAAACGTCACTCTTTTATTTGAATCTTCTCTCAGTTACACAAACATCACTCTTGTGTTGTTTGAATCTTCTCTCAATTTTATCTGAGGGCAATTTGATGACTTGAAAATTTGTGGTGCATGCGTTTGTGAGACGAGTTACAGAAGCTCACCCTTTCTAGGTGCCAAGTACTTGTTGTTATTTAAATAACCTGCCCTTAGAAACGTGGGCTGGGTAAGAAGCAGAAGCGTTAATCTACTTTCCCCCAATTTGATTTACAGGAGCCCGTATGTTTCCCTGTTTCTCCGTGCTGCTGTGTGTTGCTTTCACTCCAGAGATTTTCTGCTCGTTTAATTCCTGCTTGCTGGCGGATATTAAAGATTAGTTTTATCAGAATTTGCAAACATCAGTTATGGAGGGAGGCAGTCAAAAGGCTCGTTCCTGCTCCTCTCCCCTACAGTTATTAGTAGTAATTAAGCGGTAGGAAATTTAGAAATACAGCTGGATGATAATAATAACGACAATATTTTTCTACTGACACATGCTTCTAAGTTGTTGTTTTGTTCCGATTCTAATCTCAGTGGCTTTTTGTTTCCTTCTTCTCCCCTTCTGTGTAGCTCAAGTCCTGTACTTCCCTCCTAAGCTACTGACCAGCGTGGGTTCTAACGTTTCCTTTCATTGCATCTATAAAAACGAATCCAAGATAGTCACGTCCGAGGAGGTTGTTTGGTGGCTGAATTTAGCAGAAGAAATCCCAGAAAGTCAGTATACGCTTGTGACCGATCGCGTAAGCAAAGTTACTCTTTTCAACTTGAAAGCAACAAAACCTAGAGGAAGTTTCTCCTATAACGCATTGTACTGTTGTCATCAAAATAGGGAATGTCATCATAGATACGCTGAATTATATGTAGTAGGTAAGATTCCCGATGATTTTAAATTATCATTTTGGTGCATTTTAGTAGTAAGGTCCGAATATTTCCGTTTTAAACTCCAGTTAGCTTTTAATGAGCGGTCGTGACTTGTAACGCGTGCTTTTTCTATACACAATTCCGTCTCCATGAATAAACTTTCCGTGTGTTTTAATTAGATGTGAACATCAATATCACGTGTGAAACGGATGGGTACTTAGCTAAAATGACCTGCAGGTGGTCTGCAAACCCAAACACGCTGCTCCTGGGGACTTCCTTGCAGTTAAGGTACTACAGGTACGTGCAGCTTTTAACGCGCTCTTCGCGTGTGGAGAGGGTTGCGCTGGAAATGCTGTCGCAGCAAAGAGTTCTGAAGAGATGTCATTCGAAAACGTGCTCAGTTTCTGCCAGCTGGACGTTTTCCCAGCTTTCTGCGTGGGTAAAAGGGGGACATTAGGCGGAATCATAGAGCCATTTAGGTTGGAAAAGAACTTCCAGCTCACCGAGTCCAGTCATTAACCCAGCACTGCCAGGGTACCACTGAATCGTGTCCTGACACCCGACTATGTAACATGGGTCTATTTACATTTTTCAGCATTTATAAAACCTGTAGATGCAATTTGGAAGGCAGTTCCCTTAAAGCAGATGTGTTTGCTTGTATCAGTTATAAAAATTACTCTTCTAGTTGTTCGTATCTGCCAGTCGTAAGGAAATAAGGATAAAACCCATTCACAGCGAGAGTGGCTGAGAGAGGCTGTAGAAACCCGCCCGGACACGTTCCTGTGCAACCTGCTCTAAGTGACTCCGCTTTGGCAGGGGGATTGGACTTGATGGTCTCCAGAGGTCCCTTCCAACCCCTACCATTCTATGATTCTGTGATTCTATCAGTCTTTGTCCTTGAAGACTTTCAAATCTCAACTGGACAGGACCCTGGGCATCTTCCTCTGGCTTTGAATTTAACCCTGCTTTGAGTTGGAGGTAGGATTATGACCTCTTGAGGTCAATCTTAATTTCTTCTGTAATTCTGCATCTTTTTTTCTCTATACAGACGGTAGATAAAAATACAGGGATGGAATTTCATTCATTCCAGATGGAAAAAATCTTGCTTGCAAAGAGAGAATCAAATCTCAGTTCAGAAAGGGAATATTGCTTTATGAAGGAGATGTCTTCGGTGGCTAGAACGATTATTATTCTTTGTGGGTTTGGTCAGGCGTGTTGGCCTAGCTTGTTTTCAGATAGTTGGTTTAATTTTGTCTGGCTTCTGGACAGAGCAGGAGAACTGGGGCGTGGTGTGGAGCAAACACTTTATTGTTTGCAAAATACAAACCTGATTATTAAAGATAATCTTCGTTTGAGTGTGCAAATTTTACGCGTCCTGGTGTTGTTTTACCATGGAACTGAAAATCTCTTGGAGTTATTAATATCTTGAGAGTTTCCTAGCACTGTCTTCCTGAGAAGAACTTGTTAGTTTCACTGCTCTACTGGACTGGATATGCAAAAGGTTCGGCAAACAAGCTTAAATCAGCCTTGAGGGCCTAATCCTTTGCAAAGCCGGGCTGTCTTCTCAGCTGGAGGTGGACTGAAGTTTTGAACTATCGTAGTGCCCAGGTGAATATTTCTCTGAATTTCGTGCTCTTAAGTAACAACTGGAACGCTTGAAATTTCGAGCGGGGGCTTTTAGGGCAGGATTAGTGAGTAGCTGACTGCTAAAGTAGGTTTGGTTTCAACTTTCCTCACAAATACGAGTGTACCACTGGGCACGGAGCTCGAAATAAACCCCACGCTGCTCCTGCCACGGGTTTTATTCTCACTTTTTCGCTGTTCAGGTTTAGCTGAAAATGTTCTGGTAGGAGGTGATAATCTGTACATTTGTTACCGTGTTCCTGCTAGATCAAACAGTGAACGTTAATACAGACTGAAAACACTTGCCAGATGCTGGCATTGGTTGTGATCTTTCTTCCTTTTATTTCTTTTTTTGGTTGATAGCGAGATCTGAAAGAGGAAAACTAATAAAACCCCAAACAAATCATGAGGGACCGCGTGAATGTAGCGACTACCGAAACGATGAAGTATATGAGACATTAGAAAATTTCTAGTTATGAAACCACCAGTAGCATTTGTATAACATTCTATTGCATGTCGGGGATGAAAATACAAGAACTTGGATATTTACAAGCTTGAAACCAAATGAACTGGTCAGGATTTTTAATTGCCTAAGCTTGATTGTAAGAGACACCATAAATATGCCGGTATTTGCTGGTATTTGCGGGTCCTTACAGGGAATGTTGGCAGTGAGATGCATCACCTCGACATCAGCCACGGTGGGTTTTCCAGGAGCAGGCAGTTACTCTGCTTGGTTTGCTGCTGCAGTTCCCTTTCGCAGCTGAAACCCAACGCTCCGCGCTCACGTGGGGCGATAGCTTTGCTGGTGGTGTTTTGTTGTGGTTGGGTTGCGCCGCCAACGGAAACAGCACAGAAATGATCATCTGGTAAAAGCTGAGAATGCTGAGCCAGGCCTTCCAAGCGCGAGGCAGGGATTTGGTCAGTCTGAGCTACGGGGAGAGGAAAGATCCAGCTCAGTGTCACTTTTGCGGTTCAGGTGGAGTAACTGCTGTCCGTTCTGGCCGCTCTCACCACACCTCTGAGCTGTGCACAAGCTTAGGAGAAATGAGGAGCCATTGAAAAACTTTCCATCACCGATAAGGTGTCCAGGGACAATTTATCCAGAGCCCGGGTCTCCTTTTGTCTCTTGCTGGATGCGATACCGACTCGTATGTGGGATGTTAATACCAGAACCGATATTTTTATGGGATTTCCATCTCCTGAAGACTTCACTGTACGTGTCTGATTGGCCCATGTGGCAACTTTCCCCTGGACACCAGTTGGTATTTTGAAAATCGTATTCCCGTCTGGAGTAAATTCCTGGCAGGAGATGTGCCTTGCTGTGTTTATTGCTAACACATTCTGCTTCAGGAACATGATTGATGAGGGTTTGGAGACACCCGCTCTTGTCCTACCTGTTTCTTCCTGTTGTTAGTCTCTTACCAAAAGATTTTTGCACTGGGCAGAGCCTCCACATCCTGCTTTTTTAGGTGAAGAGCCAAAGCTTTGAGGAGTAACAGTGCGGTGTTATTTATCCAGATTCCATTTCAAGATGCAAATAATCATCAACCCCCCGCCCCAGACAGTTCCAGTGACACCAGTTGTTGTGCTTGCCTTCAGAGTTCTGTTTTTCTGATGCCATGAGCAGCTTCTAGTTGCGACGTATTAACCAAACGTTTTTGCTTCTCTTTTAAGGAGCAGAATTTATTGTCCTGACTTTCCAAGTACTTCTCCAAACTCGGAGGTGAAAGAATGCCGCTTCCACAAGAATCATTCCTATGAGTGCACGTTTCAGCCGATTTTTCTTTTGTCTGGATACACCATGTGGATAGAGTTTAAGCATTCCCTAGGAACCCTTGAGTCCTCACCAACTTGCGTCGTTCCAGCAGACGTGGGTAGGTTGAGATTCGGGCACGTCTTTCTTCAAACTTGTGACCTTGGATTTCAGTCCTTATATGGTGTAGGTAGAGGACTTCTTCCTAGCATTTTAAATAAATGAGATTGTGGAAAGAACGTAAAAACATCCGAGCTTTGATATTGTCTTCTAAGAGACGTCGGATTAAATGTTATTTCCATACGTTTTGCTTGGCACAGGAGCAGGTTGTGACTCCAGTTAATAGCTATAAAACGAAACCCAAGTTTTGCATGTTTATTCTCTTGGGTGTTTTGCAAAGGTATCTACAGAAAATGCCAGTATGATATTTTAAAAGGCAGTTTTATTTTGAAGATTCTCTGTTACCTAATTTTTTTGAAGCCTTCCTTTAGTTGTTAAGCTTATACTTCCATACCATGAGGAGCTATACATATTAGTTACGCAGTTATATATTTGTTTAAAATCATAGGGACTGCTCATGTTCTTTCATGCTTTTACAAAGTTTCTTTTGTGCTACAGAACCATTAAATTTGTATAAAAGCAAGAGGCACGAACAATGTTTGAGTGTTTTCAAACACCACAAAACGTGCGAAGTACTTCTTATCACCTGGTCCATGACTTGGTACGTTCATTGGACTTGGGTTTTTGGACACAAATGTGAACATACGCAGAGAGAAAACTGGACCACAAAATGCTGCAGGACATAAAGAGAACATTAAATCTATTATGTATGTATTATGGACAGAGAAGCAAAGTTCAGGGCATGATAGCTTAGTAGGGTATAGGAATTATTATTCCTGTTATTGCGATTAATTTGGTGGCCTTGTGCTATTCACGGTTGCTCCTTTCTGGTTCAAAAGGGACTGTTTGTGCCTTTTTGACAAGCGAGTTCGCGGATTATCGGAGAACTACCGAGAGCCTCAGGTGTCAGGAAGGAGGGTGGTGTGAGGGATGGTGCGTGGGGATCCTGCACTTCTGCTGCTTTGACGATTTGCCAGGAGAAGCTGGCACCTTGTCAGCATGGCAGCTGTAGTGGTAGCCTGTTGGNTGCCTGCCCACACAGATGCTCCATTTTGGTGAAATTTCCTATTAATAAAATAAAATCTTAACATAGTATTTCCATTAATCATTGCATCATGTCTGTCACAGCCCTGTAAAGGAGCTGCCTTTCTAGGCTGCGTGTGCCACCACTTTCCACGGTGGTTCCCCCTGTTAGTGCCAGGCTACATCCCTTGCTGGTAGCACCAATATAAGATGGTTGCGGTTTAAATGAAAATGAAACGTGTTGAAACTTGCCCGTGGATTTTGTTTTTCTTCGAAGTGTTTATTCTATAAGAAATTCTTTGATTTTGATAGTTCAACTTCAGAATTTCTTTGGTGATTTTTAGTTTGGGTCAAGATTGGAATGGATTTCCTGTTAGACAAATGAGCTGTGATGTTTGTATGAGAGTCCAGCTTCACCTGGACCAGCAGGGGCCGTGCTGTGTTCCTGCCACCCTCGGGACAGAAGAAAGTAAACCGTGAAGATTGGATTTAATGAGAAATGTCAGCGCAGACACTAGAGTCATTTTTTTTTCCTGTCCTTTCTATTTTCTAGTAAAGCCGCTTCCTCCCTCCAGCGTTCAAGCAGAGATCACCAGCAGTGTCGGGCTGCTGAATGTGAGCTGGACAAACCCCATATTTACCAACGGCGATCTCACGTTTCAGATTCGGTACGCTGTGAACAGGGAAGAAAGGACATGGGAGGTACTGGCCTTTTTCACCTAGATTGAAGAGTGGGTTATCGCGGTGCTGTCGTTCAGTGCGTTTGCTGGGTTTCGTGGAATTCGTGGCATGCAGTGAATAACGTTTTTAATAAGCAGTTGGGTTCTCCAGCAAAAGAATATTTCTGATTAGGCCACTTTCTCACTGGATTCGTTTTCAGGAATTTTCGCTCTTAACAGATGCCTGAACAGCTTTTTGTTCTTACTCAAGATATTTTTGCTTCTGTTAACAGCTTTACGAAGTTTCCAATGCACCAAGATCAGCCGTGATAAAGGTTCAGGACCTTTGCGTTGAGTATGTTGTGCAGTTGCGGTGCAGGGAACAGGATGGATCAGGATACTGGAGCAACTGGAGCAGATCAGCCTACACGCTTGTAAAAGATATCCAAGGTACCTGTGCTTTCGGAGCGCGCTCCGAGGGTCTGTCCAGTTTCAGGCTGGGGCGTGACACTGTTCTTTCAAAACTCTGTGATCTTGCAGCTCCTTTACAAGGCCCTGAGTTTTGGAGAGTGATTACTGAAGATCCAGCAAGGAAGCAGAAGAATGTTACGCTGCTGTGGAAGGTGAGAACAATCACAGTTTGGTCTTTCTCTTTTGATCCAAAAAACCTTTGGTGGAATTGCCAGAAAGGGAGTGTGAGAAGCAGATATTGCCCTGGGAGGCAAACTTGGGCAGTTGTGGTTTATGAGACTTCAGACGCAAGGCGGTTGGGATGTGATTTCTGTGTTACTGCCTCTTGCTTGCCTAATGCTAGAGGCCTGTGGACATTGTTGGTGAATCTTGATCGTGATACAAGGTGAGGTGGTTCTCTTTTTGCTCAGCCAGACTATCTTGGCCCTCACTCCCTTCTGTTGCTGTTACTTCCCCCCGCCAGCCCCTGTCTGGTTTTATTCTCTGTAATCTTTCCTGCTGCTGGCAGCGCCAACCTGATTTTTCTACCCCGATCATTGTCAAGTTCGTAGTAATATAGTAGGACAAAACCCTGCCTAGTGCCACACCTCAAATCCTGGACTCAGTTTTGGGCCCCTCACTATCAGAAAGACATTGAGAGGCTGGAGCATATCCAGAGAAGGGCAACAAAGCTGAAGGAGGCTGCAGGCTTCCTTGCCTTTGTGCAGAGCCCAGACCTGCTGGGTTGTTCTAACACAGTGAAGGGGTCAGCACTGGATGATGTGTTAGTTACAGAGTGTTAGTTATAGAAATACCATGAAACGGAGACTTGGAATGAGTTAGTTCTAATACTCGGGGAAAAAAGAGTAACAAGAAACCAAAGGCTGTAATTTCTAATGAGATGTGATCTTCAGCGGCCGAGTTGTGCTGACTGAGAGCTCTGAGCAGAAGGTGCCACTGACTCCCAGACAGCTGCCTGTGTAAACACCACCCCACCGGCATGTAAACTGGGCAAAGCCACGGGAAAAGGTCAGTTCAGGACAGCGAAAAAAAAATACCTCAGTGACTGCCCTCTCCTGCTTGCCCATCTTTAGTGTGCAAACAGTCACAGCATATCCTTTTTCGGTCCTGAAAAATACTGACATAAAGCCAGGAGTTACTACAGGAGTCTGAAAGGTTGTGTGTCCTTGTTCCCCCTGCCCTCCTTTCGCTGGAAGGATGGCAGATAAATGTGTCAGCTCAGAGGGAGAGGGAGAAACAGAGGAAATTTAGTCTCTACATGGACTACGGTGCCTTTGCTGAAAGGACGGTGGCCAGTCTACACAATATCTTTACTGGGTGGTGGTTTTTTAAAACTGGAGCAGTACCTTCTGCCCGAATAACACTTGCTTTTGAAACGAAGGACTGGGAAATTAATGAATGCCGATGTTTGCTGCAGCCACTGACGAAGAATCAGTCGTTGTGCAGCGTGAGCCGATACGTGATAAAGCATCGGACATCAGGAAACACCACGTGGTCGCAGCGTGTAGATAATGGCACTACCTGCTCGTTTCCATGGACCGAGCACACGCACACTGTTACTGTCTTAGCCGTGAATTCAGTTGGAGTTTCTTCAGTTAATTTTAATTTAACTCTGTCACGGCAGATGAGTGCAGGTAAGAACACCAATGAGCAGCCATTGTGAGATGTGCCAAATGGAGATGTGGATTCCACAGGGAATCCTTGTGACGCTTTTGGGCAAGGCTTTCTTGGTAGCAAAATTCCCTTCGTTGGAATGAAAAAATGGTTTATGCTTTACATTCAGCTGTGTATGGGAAGCAGATTGTGTAGCTCACTGACGGAGCTATTTGAAAAGTGAAATTTCCAGCGCTTGAAAATCTTAATGATCTTTGGGTTGGGCTAACAGTTGCCTTTCACCGGGCTGTCTTCCCTCCTCTAACTGAGTATCAAGTAATTAATCAAAGAAAAAGAAAATGTTACTGTAGAACTGATCTTGCATCTACTTTGCCTTGGAAACACCCAACATTCCTGCTCGGGAATGTTTTGTTGTTTCCACAATGAAATACAGTCTCGTTTCTCTGGCTGCTCACCTGATGGGCTGCCAGAGCGCATAGTTTTCAGAGGTTTGGCTTTGCCTCTGAAGCAACCTCTTCGTTAATTCGGCTCCATTCTGCTTTCTAAATAAAGTAGAATAAAATAAAATAAAGTAAAATAAAATAAAATAAAATAAAATAAAGTAAAGTAAAGTAAAATAAAATAAAATAAAATAAGATAAAAGCTATTGAATGCTGCAATCACGTAGTGTTCATATGCATATATATGCTGTGGGAAACATCGCCGCAGTCTGTTCGTAGAATTTTACTGCCATAATGTAATTTTGAAAGCATTTTTATGAATAAAATTCCTTCTGATATTGTGCACGCTCTGGAAATGCTGTGACTGGTGGCAGACGTAATGGGAAGCGTTTATCCAGCTGGATTGTTATTCTGGTGTATTATTTAGAGAGGTCCAATAGGATTTAGCTTACAAGGCTCTCAGTGTGTCCTTTATCTACTAAACGGTGACAGTTGAGTAGCTGTTGATAATTTCTGAGTTAAGGAGCGATGACTAAGGAGGTACACATGAGAACCAGGATATTTGTTTGATGTCTGGTAAGAAACTTGGTCAATTTAATGTTCAGGACTAGGTGTAAACCAAGCTTTGCTTGAAATACGTCTGCTTACGTGAACTGAAGAGCAGGCTTGATTATCTAGAAGATAATGAAACAAGTCAATGATAAGTGATAAAACCATAGCAGGGATTCATGTGGTTTAGAGTGTCCACCTCTCTCTGATCCAGCTCTTGCCTCGCTGCTGTCCAAGTTCCTTAATTCACGGCTGTTTTCTCCCTGTCCTGCCAGTGAGCGTTGTGCAGTCGCTTAGCGCCTACCCGGTGAACAACACTTGCGTCATTTTACTTTGGACGCTTTCACCTGAGAGACCCCCGATAACGTCCTTTGTTATTGAGTGGAAGAACCTCAACAAGGAAGAGGAGATGAAATGGGTGCGAGTTCCTCCAAATATTAGCAAGTATTATATCTATGGTGAGTAGATGGTCTTTCAAGATCCCTTCCAACCCCTAAAATTCTGTGATTCTGTGCGAGTGTGCATTTGAAAATATAATACATGCCCAAGGAGGTGGTGGAGGCCCCATCCCTCGAGACATTCAAGATCAGGCTTGATGGCGCTCTGAGCAACCTGTTCAGTTGTGGATGTCCCTGCTCCCTGCAGAGGGGTTGGACTAGATGAACTTTAGAGGTCCCTTCCCCCCCAAACCAGTCTGTGATTCTCTGGTGTTAATAGTTATGGAACAGAAAAATGTTGCATTGCTCTGAGCTCTCAGATTCCTTTTCTGCCCACCTCTCTGTTTCTGATGTTTCACAAGGTAAGGACCACTAGAGCCATTCTTGCTTGCCGTTATCGTTAGACTGTTGCATTAATAATCAGGTTAATAAAGAATGAAGCCTAGGAGCATGTTCTTTTTTTGACATTACAATAAAATTAGTCTTGGAATATTGAGCACACCGGCTAATTAAGTTAATATCTGCATTCCATTCGCATTTGGGCTTTAATCTTAGAAATTTTCACAATAGCTCCATAAAGGTGTTAGTTCTGTGACGGATTATCCAGTAGAGGTTAATAGTTTTAATCTTGTGATATTAAAGTATGATTCTATAAACGATGGCTTTCATTATTCCTCGCTCTGCGCCGATCTGAACTGATAGGCAACCAGAACCTCTGTGGAGGTAACTGTTGAAAAGCAGGGGAATGGTTTTGATTCAGCTGGGTTTGATTCAGCTGGTTTTGATTCAGAAGGGCTGGTTTCCTCTTCCCAGATCACTTCATTCTGATTGAGAAGTACCAGTTCACCCTGTACCCTGTGTTTGCTGGAGGAGTTGGCAAATCCAGAGCAACGGACCAGTTTACCAAAGGTGACTTGTAGGATCTTTCTCCATGTTTGGTTTGGGGTTTTTTTTGTGAAATAGGAACTTGTAAAACTCAACTTGAACTGCAGGAGGAGGCTGTATCTTACTAGAAAAAAAAAGAAAGTCATTAATGAAGTCATTGTAATATAACTCTAAGCAGTGATCTAGACTTCAATGGCTTTCCTTTGAAAGCTCCTTGAGGGATTAGTTGAGTGAGGCACCTGAATTCCTGTGTATATAACCCGATAGCTGAGATTCTGGGTCTCTGTGCTTCTTCATTCCCTGGTTGTGGATTATTCTCATGCTTCTTATGCTCTGATTTAATTTCTTAACAGCAAGGGAGCCATGGGCACCTCCCCCAGGGATCCAAGAGGAGCTACCTCAGTATTTACAACAATTCCTTCCTTTCTGTCTGTTTATTCTCAAGGCAGAGCTTTGTTGCTGTGCAATAAAACTGTTTATCCAGTGGGTTTGTGTTGAAGCTGCTGTTTCTACTGTTTGTTATTTCCCTGTTGCAAACTCTTTGCTCGCAGACTAATTATTTTACTGCATTATTATCTGAATCCCTTTTCATTCCCAGGTGGATATGAAAATGAGAATAATTCCAGCCTCTCTGTGATTCTGCCCATAGTTCTTTCAACCTCAGTTTTGTTGCTCGGAGTGTTGCTGGTTTTGCACCAAAGGTAAGTTGTCTGTTGTCATGTGAAAGCCCCAGAAGGTCTTTAGAAGAAGGCAGAACAGTTTAGATGATGAACTGGTGGGCAGGGAAAAGCCAGGAATGATCTTTATTGTATATTTGATGTACTACACGGAAAGGCAGCAGACTCAGGAATACAGCACCAAGAATTGAGGTGTCTTGAGGGCTTGTTCCCTTGTGGAAGTCAGACCGTTGCCCTTTAGGATCTGGTGTCCATGCAGTAAGATGATTGGTGCTGCTCGTTCTCACTGGGAAGTGTCACTTCAGCCTTGACCACATACTCCTGACTTCTGCAGATTGATTTGTCAGCCAGTTAACGAGCGTCGTGTACCTTGAATTTGTAAATCACTCTGAGTTCCATATTTAATTGTCATCTAAAAGTGAAGTAGAAGCCAACTGAAAAAAGTCCCTCTGGGTTTTGTGGAAAGTGGGTTGAGGTGAGGTTCAGCGAGGACCGCCTGGACTTTTTCTAGTTTGCAAAACTACCACCTGCTTGGACTTGGTGATCTTAAAGCTCTTTTCTAACCAGAGTGATTCTATGATTTGTTATTTCTTTATTTTTTCTATTAAATGTCGGCCATCTGTAGTATCTAAAGGTGACTGCTTCATTGGCATAGTGTTCTGGAGAAATAAAACTGCTCACATTCTGATGTAGCAAGGGTGGATGACAGCAGCAGGGTGGATGAGAACAGTCCCAACTCCAGAATTTACCTTATGTTTCAGAATGAAGAAACTCTTCTGGGAAGAGGTTCCAAACCCCAAAAATTGCTCGTGGGCGCAAGGAGTTAATTTTCAGAAGGTGTGTATTTCCCTGATGATACTTCTTCCCCCACCCCTTGGGTCTGACGGCTCTTTGCTCAGGACTGAACTTTATCTGTCGCTTCGACCCGTCCCGAGTGACTGAACACTGCAGCTCAGTACTTCTCTCAGCTGATACCTGGAAATGGGCCAGGACCAGAGGCCAGCACCTCTTTTTGAGTGTAGGGGGTGTTTAAATTTCAGGGCAATTAGTCAATCTGCTGCAGAATCCCATGGGGGTGACATTTATGCACCACAGTGAGGGCCATGTGTGTATCAAAGGCCAGATGCTTTGCCGGGGTGAACTCCTCTCCCTTTGGCACGTGAATTGGGAGCTGCGATGCGATGATCTGTGACAAGTAGGAGTCGTTACATGGACTGAGCCAGTTTGCACCAGCAGACAAAGTTTCTCCTGGTCCCGGAGTGTAATCATTGAGACAACAATCTAAATTCAGGCCTGTTATTTCTAAAAAGCATCTAGTGGCAGAAGACTTTTCAGGTATTTAATTTGCGTTCCCAGTGAAGATTTCTTTTCTCGTCTTTTGTTTCATTTCATTGAAACAGAGAATGGGCACTGTTCAAAATCCAATCATGGTCAGTCCCTGCTGAACCCCTCAGCCAGCTCAGCAGACAGGAAGCACAGAGACAATACAACGCTGATTTGTTTAAATATAACAAATCCTGGAAGTGACTCTGTCAAAAAGCTAAAACGCCCTTGCAAAAATCAGGAGCAAGTGCCGTGTTACAGACCCCATGGTTTGTCGCTTGGTGGGTTTAGTGTTTGTTTTACTAAGGCTGTGACTGGCAAAGGACTTTTAAAAGGCATCGAAAGAGCCCAGCCCTTCCCAGGACACAGCCATGGAGGCAGAGACATGAGACTGGCTTGGGATTTACCCTGCTTGAGTTACTGACCCCACTTGAAAATGTATTTTTATTCTAATTGAGAGCCAGTTTGGGAGTGTCCGCTGGCTCCCGGAACATCAAAAGTGATCCAGTCTCTTATTTACACAAGCTCTTGGTTGTCTCATTATGGTCTTTTGAACTTTTAACAGGCGTTTGGCTACAGCAGCAACTCAGAGAACGCAGAAACTGGGTGTGTGGCCTGCCTTCCTGGGTTGTTGTTTGTTTGCTTCTTCACGAACACCCCGATGTGGATGTTACTGATACGGCTTCTTCGTTTGTTATCACGTAAACATGCAGCCACAGCGGCGCAGATGCCCGAATAATCCCTAACACTAAATCTGCCTTGGAAAAAAACAAGCCCGAAATCCTCAAGGAAAATCTGATTGTGGTGGTATTAGGGCAGTTTCTGCTTATTTTTTAACTTACGATTATTTGTGGCTTTTTAACGTGCTAAGGTACTTAGTTCTCTCGTGCACTGTGCTGTGTTTGAACATCAAATGAAGCCCTGGGCTGGGGCTGGAGAGCTCAGTGTGATTTACCTTTGCAGAGTGTAAAACCTCAGACCAGCTGGATGTGTCTGATCCCACAGTTGCATCCCGGGAAGGACCAGGCTCTTTCAGGAGCTCTTAATCGCCCAAGGATGAGTTACACCAATGCACCTGTATTTATTTGTCCATTTAATCTTTTCCTATATAGCAAAAGGACTTCATGACAATCATAGAATCCTAGAACTGTTTGGGTTGGGAAGTGCCTGTGTGGGCAATACCCGCGGAGGTTTCAGTCACTGGCTAATTTTATGTGTGGTTATTGACATTATTTGGAAGACTGGGAGAGATCCCAGTGTGCAGGTTAATCTAGGCTGAGGCAGAACCCTAAGACATGCAAGTTAATTCTCTCTTTTCCATAATTGTATACGAGTCTTGGTATTTTGACAGGTTCCTCCTTGTTTTGGCAGCTTTTCTGCTGTAAAACGTGGTTTGCTAATGTGCGCAGAATCTGTTTTTATCTATTTGCTTTGCCTTGCATTAGGAAATAGATGTTTTTCGAGCGAATTTTCCTTTGTAGCTAGGAGTTCCAGTTCTGCTGTCAGTTCACGCTATTATGTATTTCACGTGCACATCTATTAGGTAGTAGTAAAACAAACATCTCTCCACAAGAACCCCGTGTTTCTCTTCATGCCGTTCAAACATATCGCTGCTGCTCAGCTGGGAACGCTCTAAAAATACTATGGAAAAATCTGAATTTGAGCCTAAATAATATAATCCCAGCAGGGAAAGTCACAGGGTCTCGTGGTTTTTGTCTTATCCCTCAATCTTCACCTACCCACAGACATAAAGAAAAGAGGAAATGTGCTCTAGAGGATTTTCAAGTCTATGCTGTTCCTAAAACTATGGGGGTTTTGTCTGTGGTTCTTAAAATCGGTAGCTTCATAGTGAGATAAAGCCATTCAATAATAGATGAGCATTAAAATATCTCTTTTCTTCCAGCCTGAAACTTTTGAGCATCTTTTTATCAAGCACCCTGAAGCAATGTCGTTTGAGCCTCTTCTGCTGGAACCGGCAATAGTGCTGGAAGACATCAGTGCTGCTAAAGCCTCGGATAAAGAAGACACACAAGGCTTTTTAGTCATCGATTCGATGTTCCCGGAAATTCAAGACCCTGAACATGACTCTGCTTGTTCTAGCAGCCATTTCAACAGTAGCAGCTTCTCGGAGAGCTCCCGTGATGGCCACAGCAGCGGAGAAATGGCAAAGCAGGCGGATGTTAAATACGCTACTATTATCGGGAACTCTAGATCAAGCGGGCTTTACGAACAGGAAAGGAATCTGAGAAGCTGTTTTGATCCATCCTTCTTCCCTGAAGATTCTGTAGTTAAAGGCACCTTCTCAGGTAGCTCTTGGGAGGTGAGAAATGGGGCGCTCCTCCTCTTCCCTGACCCGCTCAGCAGGCAGCCCAGCAAGACTCTTTCCCTTTCCCTCATTTCTTCAGAGGGATTTTCGGAGCCTTCAGATCAGGACGACGCTTTCGCAGACGGAGATAGTCCCGAGAGGAGCCTCTGTTACCTGGGGATAACATCACTGGAGAAAAGGGAGAGTGACATTTTTGTAACAGAAAATTCTGGGCTGATGTGTCAGCTCCACACCACCGATGTACTCAACGATGTGGGGCTCCTTCAGCCTACACCGCCTCATGTAAATGCGCTTAGCCAAAGTAGCCTTAAGTATAAAGCCGTTGTGCCCTACGTGCCGCAGTTTCAGATCCCTGCTGCCAAGGTGCAGGAGACCACAGAAAAAAGCTCCTAAGTCATCACTCCACACTTTGAACATCTTAATGGCTCGTTAGGTGTTGATACGTTCCCCTGTTTTTTCCCCTCTCCCGACTTCCCTCAGGATCTCTCCTGTTTTTAAGCTGGGTAACTGGTTCTGTATTTGAGTGCCAGGATTTTAGCAAGAAGAAATTCCGTTTCTTGACCTGTTTTTCAAATGTGGGGCCTTGCTTTAGAGATTTGGTTGTGTTCAAATTAGCCTCCAGTGCCAGCTTACCTGCTGCTGATGCCTGTTAGGTGTGTGTCTGAGCACCGCCGTGAAGAACTGCGTATGAGATTGGACTCTGTGCTGTAGACATTCAGCTGAGAGGATGGGATGTGATCCATAGAATTGTTCAGGTTGGAAGAGACCTTTAAGATCATCAAGTCCACCTGTTCCCCCAGCACTGCCAGGGCACCACTGCCCCGTGTCCCTCAGCACCACATCTCCACGGCTTGGAAACCCCTCCAGGGATCAGGGGGGCTCCACCCCTGCCCTGGGCAGCCTGGGCCACACCCGGGCAACCCTTAACACTGGGCAAGAAATTGCTCCCCAGCTCCAACCTCAACCTCCCCTGGCTGGGGCAACTTGAGGCCGTTTCCCCTTGTCCAAACGCAGCCTGTGCTCACGCTCAGTTAACTCTGTGCTAGGTTGCGGTGTCCCCACCACGTTGCTTATGTGCGAGCAGAGCCCAGCAGCACCTTCCAGGTGTCGTCAGTGGTGGGAAGAGACTCTTCCCCCAGCTGGGGAGAGGGAGAGGAGATGGGGCTTCTGTGGGCTTTGGTGTGGAGATTCCCAAACGCTCCTCGAGGGCTGGGAAGGATTCGAGCAACATGGACCAAATGAAGACAGCTCCTCCTTTGTGCATTTTCTGAAGCTCCCTTGATGTGGATTTCACCCTGTTCTGTCCCAGTGGGCTCTTCTCAGTTTATTGCTGTCAGGCAGGACCATGTTTTTTCCAGGGGTGAGCACAGTGTTGGCAGCACAAACCCATACATACATTTCTTCTTGGTTTAGGTGCAAAGCAGCTCTTCAGACGCATCAGCAAATGCTGGAAGGGCTTATTCTTGGTTTAGGGTTTGCTTGGAGACCCCAAGGGAAAGAGGGGAAGGAGTGACCCAATATGAAATATATACCTGTGTTTTTTTGGAGGGTAAAACTTGAATGTGTTATTTCACTGGGAATTATTCAGGACACCAAACGCTGCAGACTGAATCAGCCTGGATGTGGTGTAGCCACTGGCTGCTCAGAAGGACACCAGCAGCCTTTTGGGCTCCTGGGAAATGGGTGCACTCTACAAATACCAAATATATTTTTTAGGCTGTTTTTCCTCCTCTCGCTTATTTGACATCCGCATTCAATCAAACCGGTGAAGACGTGAAGAAGCCATCAGAACACTGTCTCAGCTGGCGAAAGGGAGGCCCTGACCAACAGTGGCAAACTCGTGGCTCCTGTTATGGGGTTCTCTTAAAGGAAATGGAAAATATTCATCGGTAGCATCAAAGAGCTGTAAAAGAAACTGTGAGGAGGTCAGAGGCAGGTGCTGAACAGTCCCTCCGTGTGTGAAACGCTCCCTGAAGAAGCAACAGTTCCAGGAGCTAAAGATTTGTTCTACTGCAAGAAAGGCAAGAGAATCAAAACTCCTGTGGCTGCGTTAATTGTGGGGTGTTACCGGGGTAAAATGGGGTACTTGGAAGTAAAATATCCACATTTGGGTTGTTGAACATGAGATTCTAGTAGAAATGGTACCGCTGTAAAACTAATATCTCTTCCAAACCTCTCTCCTAAGAGCCTGCAGTAGAAAAGGCACTAAATGGATCCCGGGATCCTGTGGCTTGGATCTGGGGTGATCTCACCTGTCTGTCTGGACTTGGAGAAGTCCCTTTGCCTTCAGAAGCCTTGCTCTGCTCAGCTGAATTGCTTCAGATGGGAGGAAAATTAGATGGTGCATCTCGGCTTTATTTTCTGGGATAAGCAGGTAAAGAAACCCACACCTGTTTGCAAGCCAAATATATTTTTTCTACTTCGTAGCTAGTAAATATTTTTGTATACGTGCCTTTCCAAAGAGCTATTTTGAGGATCTAGGAAAGATGAATATATTGTGTATTCCAAGATGAATTTATGTAAAACTTCCGTGTGCAATTAAAAACCAAAGGGCAGACCCCAGCAACAATAGTAGGAGAGGTGTGGAAACACTTGAGTGTTAGCAATGAGAAGTCCTATGGAGCAGAAGGGACCAAAGTAAGGATTTATCTGCGCTTTGAATTTAAAACAAGCTTTACAAAACAAAAAAGCCACTGCTTTTTCTCCAGGAAGCTGCTAACCTGGCTCTGTCGGGAGGTCTCGGTTTCTGGATGTCGAGTACGACACAAATCTAATGTACTTGTTGCAAAAATATTATGTATGGTGCTGGGGCAATTAAACTGTGTTTCGTGTAAGTAGCCAAAGCTCCTTGTCACTTGGAAATGCAACTGGAGGCTTCAGGGACAAACCTGAAGATTCCTGTAGAGGTCCAGGAGTAAAGGTGTGATTAGCACCCGGGTGATTATTAAACTTAAAATTCATCAGGGATAAGATATTTGCTCCTGCTGGCCCGTGAACTGGATGTGGCACAACCTCTGGGATCCTGAGTGTCCTGGGAACGGACTTGGGTGTTGGATGCTGCTTCTCCTGATGGTTTGTCCACCAGATCCAACATTGCCTGAAGATGTGGGGAGGCTGGTGTCGGTCGGCTGCCCCATCAAACCCTCCCCAGCTAATGCCACAGGGTCCCCTCATGTGGTGCAACTGAATTTGCCCAGCTTCAAAGTCGTCCTGCTAACCCTCAGGGCTCATCACGAGCTTTGGAGCTCTTTAATTACAGTGTCCGGAAAAATGATTCGGTTGCGTTTGAAGATTTGTCCTTCTCGGGATAGTGAAAAGCTCACATTGATTGTACCGTACAAAGTCCTTATTCAGTAACTCGGTGAGGACGGGAGTACCATGAACCACGGGAACGATCAGCTGAAGGTTTTACTGGGAACGTGGGAGAATGCAGGAGTTCATCTGCTGTCCCCCACCAGGAAGGATTCTAACAGACTTCTGACCTGTTGGCAGGAGAGCGTCTGCAGCCTGGGCTTGCCGTGGTGCCTGCGGCTGTGCTTGAGGGTTGTGATGTTAAAAATGAAGTGTCTTCCCTCAATGGAAGGTGGGAGATAGCCAGATACCGCCACTTCTGGGAGTCCAGCCTGTCCTCCTGGCTGTGTCTCTGCCATCCCAGTCACGGGGTTTTCCTAATGGCCAGAGCAAGGGGTGCTCCACAGAAAAATGTTGATGTGGTACATACAAAAATCTCTGCTGTGAGTATAAGAACCATAGAATTGTTCTGGTTGGAAGAGACCTTTAAGATTATGGAGTCCACCCGTTCCCCCAGCCCTGCCAGGGCACCACTGCCCCGTGTCCCTCAGCACCACATCTCCACGGCTTGGAAACCCCTCCAGGGATCAGGGGGACTCCAGCCCTGCCCTGGGCAGCCTGGGACACGCCTGGGCAACCCTTGACAGTGGCCAAGAAATTGTTCCTCAGGTTCCTAAACCTGCTCTGGTGCAACTTGAGACCATTTACAATTGCTTGGGAAGAACCCTTCCCCAACACTCTCTTCCCAATGTCCCCAGAGGTAGTGGGTGCCGCAGGACACAGCTCTTCCACCCCACAAAGGGCTGGAGGGACACGTTTGTACCAGGAGCTGTGTACTCGAAGCTGTCTGAAAGAGAAAGGAGCTTTGAGTCCACGCTTGGTGCCTCTGCTGGGCTCCAGCCTTGTCTTGGCAAGAGACCTGGGAAGTCCCTGCCAAGAAACAGGGAGAAAGTAGGGAACAGGGTCAGGCCATGATGTGCATCAGAGCAAGAGCTGCTGAGGGCAAAGCAGGTTTCAGCTGATGACCTTCATCTTCATCTCTGGTCTGATGCTGTCCTCTCCAGCCGGGGCCGCCTCTGGGCTGCGTGCCTGAGAGAGTCAAAGGGCCTTGGCTGCCCCAGGGCAGAGCGACAGAAGAGAAATGCTCCAGGAACGCGCTTGGGAGTGTCCTGAGAGCACCGCAAACCAGGGGCTTGGCTGCGGGAGTGACCCAGCACCGCTTCTGTTTCCTTCTAATACTGAAACTGTTCCTTCTTCCCCTTCAAACGTACCCGTGCCTTTGCCACCAATAATCCCGTGCAAATTCCCAGTACAGCTGATCATTTTGCAAAGAGATGTTTTCTTTTTTTTCCCCATGGCTCCATACCCACCAGGAAACGCTTTTTGCATTTAAACTGGACCAGCAATTAGGAGGCACCACACGCAGCTTCTGAAGCACAGGCTAAGCCCTAATACGAAGCTCTTGCAAATTAATTTTGAAGAGTTTTCAGGGGTACAGCTCATTTATCTGAGAAAATTAATCACGTGTCGTTACTCCTTTTACATGTCACGTGTACCTGCGGTTAAATGCCCTTGTTTTTTCTAAACTGCAGTTGATATTTGAAGCAGCAAGAGGCTGGTTTCTCTGTTTTGTCTAAGTGTAGCTTGTTAGTCTGTCTCTGAGCCACTGAGCTGTGTGATCGGCCTTGGGCTTGAGAGTTTGCAGTAAAACAAGGTTTGGGGTTTTCTTTTTGTAAAGTGCGAACTAGTTTCTGTGTGTGGCTTTCACTTCTGGAGCGTTCGCGCTAATTATTTCCCTCCGATGAGAGCCTCTCACTTGAAACCCGCTGCCCAACAGCGGCACAGTCATTCTGTCATTGCTGTGGTGAATAAAACGTTGGCTGGTGCTGGGACTGTGGAATCGGTGTCTGCCTGTCATAGTATCAGAGAATCTTTGAGGTTGGAAAAACCCCTTGGGATCATCGAGTCCAACCCTCAACCCTACTCTGCAAAGTTCACCCCTAAACCATCTCCCCCAACACCACAAATAAACGCCCTTTAAACACGGCCAGTGATGGGGATTCAATCCCCTCCCTGGGCAGCCTGTTCCAGGAGCTGACTGCCCTGGCTGTTAAAAGTTTTTCCCTACTCTCCAGTCCAACCCTCCCCTGTTGTAGTTTGGAACCATTCCCTCTGGTTCTATCGCTGCTCACCCGTGAGAAGAGCCCAGCAACAACCTCTCTGCTGGAGAGAGCGATGAGGTCTCCCCTCAGCCTCCTCTTCCGCAAACTGAACAATCCCAGCTCCTTCAATCTTTCCTCATCAGATTTATTCTCCAGGCCCTTTACTAACTTCGTTGTCGTAGCAATCCTCTGTCAAGTGTAGGAGCCAGCAGCCCCACAGAGCTCCCCGGGATCTCCCACGCATCAGCTCCACCACCCGCGTGGTTTCTTCAATTGGGAAAACCTTCAGAGTTTCCCTTGGCAGGTTGTTGGAGCTGGACCTCGAGCTGCTGTACAATGCACAACGTTTCCCTCGGCTGCCTCTTGAAGCGGGACATAGCGTTGCGCTGCGGCGTCCCACGCTGCGCAGCTGGGCACGGGGCAGAGTGTGGAGAGATTGGGATCATCTTGAGGGTCTTTTCCATCCTAAATGGTTCTGTGGTTCTCTGGCTCGCTCGTTGCGCACACACCCGCTCCTACCGTGTCCGCGCCTGCGGAGGCAGGACTGGCTGATGCAAAGAGCAGATTTCTTGTCCTCGTCCTTGCCCGGATCCTTCCTTTTTTAGCGCTGCTGGCACGGCAAGCGGAACTGGCACAGCGTGTGGAACCTGCTCAGCGCCCATTCTGCTTTTCGGCCATTTCCCTCCCTGCATTGAGTGAAATATTCTCCTGCGATGAGACCCTGCAAGGTGTCTGTGTTATTTTGAGCGAGCTGGCACAGGAATCGCTGTGAGCAGCTGGTGAGCAGCTCTCTGGCCTCACAGTCGCAGAGTTCAGGCCAACGCGGGACAGAAATGGCACCACGAAGCTCTTTGAGCGCCCGCAAAAGCCACCGAGTCCCACAGGCCCTGGTGTGCCCAGATTTTTCCGACGTGCAACAATAAAGCAGCGAGATGTCAGCCCTTGACCCGGTACCGGGGCAGCTGCTGCCTCTCGCCAAGGCTCGGTTGCGGCTCTCACAACGGAGCTCTGCGCGGCTGGCACGCAGCCCCACCGGCACCAAAAGGGCCCCCCCAAAATAACTCCCTTTCGAGACGAGCCAAGCTGGAAATAGGCAGCGCCCTCCCGGATGAAAAAACCGCTCGGTTTTGGCAGGTGCCGTTCTGTTCGCTAATTATCCTAAACAAAAGGAAAGCGAATTGTCTGCGTGAGGCCGTAATTAATTACTGCCCATCAGGAGCTGCTTCTGCCAGAGCCGTCCAGCAGCAGAGCAGGGGAAGGCGCTGAGAAACTCGCGCCGGGAGATCGGAAAATCAGTCTGGATGGTTTATGAAGTAATGCAGAGTCCTGCTGCTCGGGAACGAGCGGCTAAACGGATGATGAAGCGGGACGGGGGAAGGGAGACCCTGGGGGGGCTTTTCATGTTGATGAGAAGCCGTGGAGAGCGCGGTCAGTGGGCTGCGTGGAGCCTGTGTCTGATAAAGGTCACGGCAGTGCACACCTCGGTTAATATTCCAGTGGTAATTAGCGGGTCTCGTCTCGCCTTTCTTGCCACCGGCGCTGCATTGCACCTCTTGGCGTCGGCCTAGGCGGGGCCTTGCTGGATGCAAGTGAAGCTCATTTCCTATGCCTGAAAATTGCTTTGAAAACATCCGTCTAGGCCTGTGGAGCTGAGCAGAGCGTGAAGGATGGAGAATACACGCAAAACTTTCTGCTGCTACTTTAACAAAGCTGCTTCTCAGTGAGAAACTCGTTTCAATAGTGAAATCAGCAGCTCGGCAGCTGGGTCACTGTGCGGGGAAGGGTGGAAGCGATGGGAGAGCCAAGGAGCAGACTCAGTGTTGGTTCTACCAAATGAAAGCTGGCGAGGCAGCACTGGGAGACACATGCAGAGATGGGCAGGGGACACAGCACAGGGGCTGGAGAGTGTCCGGAGAAGG
>WEIS01050667.1:211-24225 GCA_013389965.1 Todus mexicanus | reverse complement strand
GAAGGACTTGTTGCAATAGGATGAGGGCTAATGGTTTTAAGCTAAAAGAGGATAGATTTAAACTAGATACAAGGAAGACATTTTTTACAACAAGGGTCATGAAACTGGAACAGGTTGTCCAGAGAGGTGTTAGATGCCCCATCCCTGGAAACATTCAGTCAGACTGGATTAGGCTCTGAGCAACCTGCTCTAGGTGCAGATGTCCCTGCTCAATGCAGGGGGGGTGGACTAGATGACCATTAAAGGTCCTTTCCAACCCCAAACATTCTATGATTCTGTGACCTTGGGGCACACTTTCATGGGGCACTCTTTTTCTTTATTTCCTCATGCTCAACTGACACTTGTAGGATTTGCCACTGTTCAACTCACTTGTCTCCCTAAGGAAAAGCCTATTTGTCCATGGGAACCTCGTGGGAGGTCCAGTTTCAGTATGTAATCCTGGTCAGGATCTCTTGTGTTCCTGCTTGCTGCCTGGCAGCCTCTTTCTTGGGCATGACTTGATGCAACTGCGTAAGAGAAACTCAAAAGGCAAAGTTGTCTGCGGCCGCTGGGATCTGGTGACATGAAACAGCATATGCTTTCATCTGCCTGCATGCTTCTTGTGTTGGAGGCCACATCTGTAGGGCCTCAGCAGCTCTCTTGGGCTGCTTCTGTTACCTTGCAACTGCATCCAGGAGAGGCTGTTTTGGAGTGTGACCTGGCAGGATGAGGCTCCACTTCTGCATCAATGTCTGAGGGCCTTGGTGGAGATGGCAATCCTCTGAGATTACACCCGGTGGTCTCTTCTCTCCCACAGATGCTGGAGCAGAGGTCAGGATACACGCAGGCAAATGTGTCTCTTGCAGCTTTGTCTCTTGAGAAGGAAAAGGTGCTCTTGTAAGAGGGATTGGGCTCTGTCTCTGCTCACCAGCCAGCCAGGTCCTGATGGGGTGACCTAATGGGCTCATAGATTTTGTGTACATGTGAGGACTGTCCTGGTGGCACAGAACTGCCCCAGGTGCCCACTGCTGAGACTGTGACCCTCACAGGAGGAAAGGCCTTCTGGGGATCTGCCTTTTACAGATACAACAGTACAACCTGAGCTAGTGGATAAAACTGTGCCTTCGAGCAATGGCACAATTTGCTGTCCTTATCTCAGCAAGAGATACGAGCATGGCTAAATCCTGCACGCTGCTGAGGCTGGCAGGGCTATCCCTGCTCACATCACTTCATCACTTTTTTTTTCCCCCTCATTTTTATTTCTTTGCTGCTTTTTATGTGTATGTGCATATGTGCTTTACGTAAGCAAGGACTTAAGTTCAGAATGCTCTACTGACAAACGGTCTGTTTAGTCATCTCATTTGTAGCCTGGCAGCCTGGACCTTGCTGGATCTCAAAGTGCGATGAAAATACAAGAGGTTTGTGTGTGTCTCCCCAGCAGCGAGTCAGGCCGAGACACAGTGACAGATTAGGGAAATCAGGGTCTGGGGCATCCCAATTCACTAGGTCTGCAGTCAATGCCACAAAACCTCTGATAGAAACTTCAGAGAGGGACGAGCTTTCCACCCACTCCCAACGAACTCTTTATGCAGCTTTTCTGTTTGCTTTTCAGACCAGTTTCCAGACAGACCTATTCATGAAAAGACCCGTGATAATTTCTAGATGACTTTTTCTGGGGAATCCAGTACACTGTGTTATCAGCAACGTGCAAGTTTGCTTTCGAAGTCATTTCGAAATCTATCATATGCTGGGCCTCCCCTTCCGCTGCTGGGCAGCTGCCAGTCCATTAGAGCCTACCTAAACTGATATTTAGTTAATTTTACACTTTGCAGAGCGAGTGAGGCATGCCCGTTTACTTAGTTCCTATTAACTTGGAACTAGATGATCTTCGAGGTCCCTTCCAACCCCGACAATTCTGTGATTCAATTCTAACTTCAGCAGCTCCCCATGGACATTGAAGTCAGCTTGCTCTGCGGTGACGTGCCCATCAATACCAGCTCCCTCTGAAAGGATGCTCAGGGCCAATGGAAGCAAATGCAGCTGGCTGGGAAGTTGAGAGCAAAGCACGGAGAGAGCCGAGTGCAGGACTGGTGCTGCCATGCTGAGCTGTATGGGATCCTCACTGATGTGGGGACCTTGTACCAGATGGGATGAGGCAAAGCCTGTGCCAGCACCAGGCAGAACTCCTTTGGGGTGTGAAGGCTGAAGAGCTGTTGAATGTGCTTAGGTTGAGGTGAGAAGTGTGTTGTTGCTTCTGGTTGTGCACATTTTGGTTTGCATTGGGACTTTGGCCCTAACCATACACTTACTTGTTCTTTAATCTTGGTCACCTTATCAGAAGCCTTTGAACAACCAAATACATTTCCACTCACCTGGGGAACAGGCTTTGCCATTTCTTTTTGGTTGGTTTTGTTTCCGTGCCAGAGACCTCTGAGAGATTAGAGTGATCCCTCACAAACCTGGGCTTTGTCTGCAGCGCCAGCAACACTTGAGTGCTGAAAGACCTCTATATTTTAGGATGGCTTTGCTATTAGACCAGATCCCTCAGGGCCTTGTAGGATTCAGGATCTTCTGAACAATTCCTGATGACTGCCAATGTCTTTTTTCTCCAAAGACACCAGGTTACATGTTACTGGGAGGACTTGCTGTTCTGTATGTAGGTGTCTGGAAGCAGAAATGGAAGTGGATGTCCCATCCGCGAGGTGCTATGAGCTCTCCTCAGCAGAGGTGGAAGAGGCAGCTCATGTGGGTTAATTGCATGTGCTTTAGTTTGTTTCCATTGCCTCTTGTCCTGTCACTGGGCACCACTGAGAAGAGCCTCACTCCTTCATCTTCATTCCCTTCCATTAGATGTTTATACTCTTCTATAAGGTCCCCCTGAAACTACTGTTCTCAGGCCTGAACAGCCACATGTCTCAGCCTCTCCTTGTACGAAGGATGTTTCAGGCCCTTCCCTGCCTTTGTGGCTTTGCACTGGGCTGACTCCAGTAAATGCATCTCTCTCTTGTCCTGAGGAGCCCAGAGCTGGACGGACCCACCAGTACTAAGCAGTGTGGGAAAGGAGGCTGTTGCAGAGTTCGGGAAGCCGTGTTTGACCTGGAGATGGCCAAAGATGTCTTTAGGACTCTCCATGGCCAGCGGGAGTCCTGTGGAGCTGCACCTGATTTGGAGGAGTAGGTAAGTGCTGGGTCCAGTGCCAGCTCTGCCTCAGCTAGTTCCTGGTGCCTGCAACAAAATAGTGGAAATGGTTTTCAGATGAAACCAGGCTAGAAAAGCCATGTTGACTGAAGGAATCTAGGTGAAACAGGTGTTTACAGAGCAAATGCTTTTTAAAATGAATCAGCAGGCAAACAGGGTGGGGACCTCATAGTTTGATGCCACCTTATGGAAAGCATAACAGGGTGCCCAGATAAATGTTGATGCCCCACCTAGTGAAAATAGCACAAAAGGGATTGAAGTCTATGAGAGATTTTATGGTTTCTAGGAAAGCTGCAGCATTGACATGTGAGTACAAAACAGCTGCCCCAAAGGTGGAGATGTGCGAGTTACCCTGGCCTCACTTCTCGCCAAAGGGAATTCCCTGAGCTATGGGGGGAAGCTGAGGGTCATCATCTAAAGATGATGGCCAAGATAGGCTGCTCTGCTGAGCTTCCAAGGGGAGCATCCTTTGTGTACCTGCCCTGCTGACTGAGATGTCTTTGCAGGGTCATGCCACAACTAGTGTCCTGCCTTCTGCCTCTGATGATGAGATTGGAAAGACAATGCTGGCAGTGGTGGAGGGTACCTGCATCAGTTGAGAGATACGGCGGAGTGTTCCAGTGAGCACCCTGCAAGGAGAACATCACAGCAGGATGTGTGTCGTTTGATATACATTCAACAGCCTTTTGTCTGAGACCTCTCAAAACATCGGCTCAGTTCATACTAGGGATACTTGCAGCCATGATGAAATATAATTACTCTGTGTGCCATGGTCAGCTAGTGTTGGAGGAGATGCCAACAGTTAAATCAGAGCTTTCCATCTTCTCTTCATGTCTGGGAGATGGGATGTGAGAGTTTGCTCTGCTCTCTCCAAGTCCCTGCTGCACATAAGTGCACAAGACAGAGCTGCGTCCTCTTCATGTACCAAGAGTGTTAGTCCTCATGTGAGACTGTGTAGGCTCTGTTGGGAATCTGACCATGGAGTTCCATCAGCAAGGAGAAGAGCAAGAGGACTAGTGCTAATGTACTTGAAGGATTTGGAGAAGAAAGAGTGCCACTAGGGA
Organism: Todus mexicanus; assembly: GCA_013389965.1. NCBI lineage: Eukaryota > Metazoa > Chordata > Aves > Coraciiformes > Todidae > Todus > Todus mexicanus. Next base: position 19,984 of record WEIS01050667.1, on the reverse strand, counting down.
AAGAGGAAAAAGCGCTTGCTATGTGGCTATGTGGAAGCATGAGCTTGAAAACATCTATCCAGAGATCTGGGAGTTTCAGGCAGGATAGAGGAGCTCTGTACGTCAAGGGCAAGAAAAAGATGGTAAACATCAAGAGACGTCCTCGGACATGGCCAACACCACTCCATGCTGCTAGCAGTCTGCATGCATATTTTGGCTCTTCTGCAGCAATTTTCATGCAGTGGATACGTGTATCTGGTTTCTCCATTCATACTGAACCATGGCTTGATGCTACCGAGAGCAGTCATTCTTCTCTGCAAAAGGACCTCAAACTCCAGGTGGTTCCTGTGAGTGTCAAATCTTTGTTTTGCCCAGGGCGGAGAGCCTGGCTAGCCTTGATAGCTGTCCCCTACAAAACCAGCAGTGCCCATGTCCACACCACTACTCCTCTAGGAAAGGAAAGGATTTAAAACTCAGGACTTTTTACTGCTTGTCCCTGCAGGGGTCATCAAAGCAGCACGGAAATGGCAGGTTGCTAGCCAGAGAACAGGCACAATAAAGTATTTCCTGATCAGAGCTACTTCTTGTAGAATAAGGCCTTGAGATTTGTGTTTTCTATCCCCAGTTGCAATGGGGGAATCTGTTGACATGTCCAAAATATTTTCAGGACGAGAAAAATAATTTGCAGCCTTGGAAGTCTACGAAGGCGCTGAAGAAGTTCAGAAGAAGCCTCACTTTGCCACCTTGCTTTTCCAGGAGCAGGTGCTGGTCTGTTCTGGACTGACTCTTTTGCCACCAACCTATTTATTCTGAGAAGGAAGGACTTTTGAAGTCAAATCCCCACAGAAAAGCAGATCTGAGTTGTGCTAGTCCCTCCAGCTTCTCGGCCTGGTTCCTGGAGATTCCATGAGCGACTGTGTGATGACACCTTCAACTATAAATGAAAAGGTGACACTCTGTTCCCACAACCTACTCTGTTGAACGCATAATGTACATAAAAGACAGGGATCTGCCACTTCTCCCTTTGGCCAGGAGGACTCTGGACTTAAAGCTTTCCTACAAGGTGATTTGCTCCTTTTGGAGACCAAGTGCCTACTGATGGATCCATTTATTTATTCATTCGTTCATTCATCCATCCATTCATTCATTCATTTATTTTTGCTGCTTTGCATGCAGTGGTGTTGCTTTGAACTCCCATTCATGGCTCAAGCTGCAAATGGGGAGCATGAGCTTAGAGCAACAGTTGTAGGTCAGGTTCCTGCTGGGGCTCCCAAGCTCTCTGCTTGGTTCTGCCACAGCTCAGCTGGCATTGAGGCTGCAGGTAAACCACGTTGCCATAATTTCTTTCCTTCAGGACAGTGTTAACATCGAAGGTATCCAGGGCTTGAACATCAGCCAAGTCACTGTTGCCTTCTCCAAGACAAGCAAAGCTTCACTGTGCAATGCTGTTTGAGATTTGTCCTTGATTACCATATGCAACCTCAATAATTAAACTAATTTGGATGTCAGTGCTCTATGAGACATTGTGAGTTAGTTGAGGAACAACAAGGCAAGGCATGGAAAGGGTGTGAACCTTCATCCTGTGGACACCTGCCTGCAAGCTCCCGCAGGCACTGAAGCAGAGATGGGGACACACAATGCAGCATTGTAATCCTGCTAAGGCAGCAGGTCAGGGTGGGAGGGAGGTCGCGGCATTGCTGGTGGGGAGCTGTGCCCTGTGCAGAGCCAGCTCAGGCCATTGTGTTTGAGCAAGGGCTGTGCAAACAGCACTACGTGCCGGGCCAAGGCTGCCGTTGCCATTTCTTGTTGGCAGTGGTGAGTCGGAGGTTCAGAGGGCCAGATTCAGGTCCAGAGTCTATGTGTGAAGAGAGCTGTGACTCATCAGAGATCTGACAGGGTCTGGGGACTGAGAGCACCACGCTGTGGTCTCAAGAGCCAGAAGGGGTGCTCTCTATAGACCTGTGAGGCAGGAGGAGAAAAGAAAACTGAGGTGGATGCAGCAGTCTTGGGGATATAATGAGGAAGATGAGCACAATCATCTCTTTTCCTTCCTGTTCACCCGAGCACAGCCACCCTGCCTCTGCACCATCTCCTTCAGTGCCTTTGTTCCTTCCTCCTGCCCTGATGTTTCTGATGTCCTTTCTCATCTTGCTTCTGGACCTGGAGAGCTCTGTCTCCTTCCATGGGGACTGAGGGCATTTTCTTCCCAGAGGGACCAAGTGCACAGTTGCTGCACATACTGCTGTAGAAAGCCAAGGAGCTGAAGGAGGTGGAGTCCCTCATGTGCTGTGGGGTTTTGACATGGGTGTTTTATCAAGTCTCATTGGTAAATAAGACTCTCCTGCATCCAGAAGAGAAAGGGCACTCCTGGTTGCACCTCTGAAACTGATCATGAGAAAGTGGGGTGCACTGTGGCTGCATGTGAAAGCACACAGCTTCGTAAATGGTTCAAATACCAGTTTTTGCAGATGTTAAAACATCCCCTCCTCCAAAAATCCTGGCTGAGGCTGCAGCAGCCGGGGCTGGAATAGGTGTGTTTGCTGAGCAAGCAGATGCTGTTTGCACAGAGGGGATTCATTAGGCTACAGTTTGGTTGAACTTTGTTCCGGGAATCACGTATCACAGCTTGTGCCCCCTTCACCTCTGCTGCCTTGGCTTTGGATCCTTTTCTCTGCCGTGATCCAAGGGGATGACCTTCCTCTGGGCCCTTTATTTCTATCTTTACTGCTTTATGGTTCTTTCTCATACTGACCCAGGGCAGCTGGCAGGATACCTTGGAAGGGCTCCTATTCCACCAGACGTGAAACTGGCTAAGGCCAGTGCATTCTTTGGTGCCTCTCCCTGGGATGCTGCAAGGAAACGAGAGCTGCTATTTAGGAGCACAACTAATTCTCTGTAAAACACGGCTGAGGGAAATGCAGACACCATGCAATGTTGATCGAAGCGAGATGCATGCAGGCCTGTGTGTACGTTACCACTATTGGCTCCTGTCACGCAGCAGAGTGGGCTGTAGACATCATGTCCCCCCCCTGTAGACATCCACTTCTGTCAGAGAGAAGATCTATGTTGAAGGGAATCCAAGTGAGACACTTGCCCAGTGAGATTCAGCAGTTCAGCCATACAAGAAGCCGAGAAGCATGATGCTGCAAACAGTGTTTTGGGACACCACATCCCAGAAGGAGCCTTGCCCTCTTCACATCTGTTGATCCCATCTTTGAAAAGGCCATTTCTGAATAAGGAGAATGCAGGTCCAGGTTGGGAAGAAGTTAAGAGATAAGAGTTAAGAGGAACTGAGCCCCAGGAGAGAGAAACTAGAGCACTTCAGGCTGTTTGGCATTGAAAGGAGAAAAGGCGGAAGCCATAGACATATGTATGGTTTTCAAGTGGCCTAGGACAAATTACAGACATGAGGTCAGATCACAAGGAATGGAAGAGCTCTGCTGGTATTTGTGTATATGCAGTGGTTTCCACCAGCCTTGGAGAGTCTGAAGACCATCTCTGGAGAGTAGTGTGTGTGCTCCCATGTGTGGTGGCTCCAGGAAGGGGTTGGCATGATGCCTCTTCACAACAGCCCCTGTGCTCAAAGGAATGGATATTAGTGTTCAGAGACCTTTGGGCCATTGCCCTTTTGTTGGTGCAGGATGTGTCTCTTTACAGATGTTCCTCAGCCAGTCTACAAGCATAATTTTCCTTTGAACAGGCCAACAGCAGGAGATAGTGCATAAGGCTTTCCTTCATCTTTATATTTCTCCTCAGCCTTAGCTAATCTTACAGGTAATGGTCTTATCTATCTCCCTTGCTTTCCCTTTCACCATTAAGGTCTCTGAGTAACAGATATGTGAATGTGAGAGTAAACTGAGAACCCATTTTGCCATGTGTCAGAGCTCAAAAACCAGTCCCATGTCAAGTGGTATGAGCAGAAAGAGCTGCTCTTCTTGGAGAGGAGGGCTGTGTCTTGTGCCCAAAGTGGTGGAGTTTGCTTCTTAGCTCAGCAGCCTGCTGCTGAAGATTGCAGATGCAGGAAAGTGTGTTTAGTAGACTCAGCATCCCACTGAAAACTTTAAGGACATGATTATGTCTGAGGTTGGGTTGGGATACTGGTGCCTGGCCAAGTGTCAAATTAAGACCCTGCATGCTAGCAATGAATGAGGTGGAACAGGAGCTGGCCACAGCCCCAAGCTCTTCATTAAGGTACCCCAGCTAGGGGGAATGTCCCTGCCGCAGAAGTCCATCCATGGCACATCCTCTGCTTTTTCCTTCCCTACCTTTCTGCCCCCGCCTCTTTTATTTTTAAGCGGTCACCTGTGACCAGAAGAAATTGCACTGGGGCTGCTGGATAAATGAGCAGCCTGTACTTTGGCATTTGTGAGTACAGTAGATTGAACCCTGAACTGCTCCAGGTGCCTATGTGTCTCCTTAAAATCAGGACAGCTTGACTTGAAACCAGTTAATCCTTTAATTTAGCTTTGATTGTTGAAGGTGGGAATAACCTCTCCTAGACACCAGGCAAGTGGGTGCCCTGTCTGAGCCACCGTCTGTGTCCTCTACCACATCCACGGCATACTTGGTGCTACCTCTGCTATGGTGGGATGAATTGGCCTCTGACGATGTCCAGCCCCTGGGATGATAGATGCAACCCAGATTTAACTTTTAGAGGGCTAAACCAGAGCAAGGTGGTCCCTTCTTTTGGCTTCTCCAATTTATTAACTCTGTCACAGACAGAGCCTGATAGAAATAGCATGCTAATGAGTAAAAAGCTGATTGCTCTTCTGGTGCAAAATGCTCCCCTGCAAAGCTGTTTGTTGCTGTGCTCTTGAAACCTGCGCTAGCAGACTCACAAGAAAAGAAACACAGGTTAGTAGTTCCAGCTTCCCTGGAGCCTGCCATCATTACGCAAGTCTGATGTCCTTGACTAAAGGCCAGACTGGTCTTTTCGTGGGGATTTCCCACCTCAAGGGGAATGTGCGAGAGAAACAAACCTCTTGTTTGTAATAGGATCTCTATGAAGCCTTTCCTGCTGTTTGTTCATGTTATTTTTCCATGGCATGTTTATAGAAGATGGTGTTGATGTCAGCTCAGGGCTGTGGGACTCCTTCAAGAGCCAGCACTCAGTAGAAACATTTGGTTCAATGGGAAAGTCTTTAATACTGCATGCAATAAAATGATTTCCCAGGGTAAAGTGGACTGTAAATGGACAGAAATATAGGCTTGCTGTCCTACAAGAGAATCAGGGTCTTGCTTTCCACTGGAGAACCGCTTTGTGTTGGTCTCTCCCACATGCCAAATGCCAGGGTATTGCAAGGGCTGACTGCTTCCAGAGCGATGGGGAGCCCAGCATAATGGCACAGCTGGGCGAGGAGGGGACTCGTCCATCCCTGTCTCCATGCAAAGTGTGTGGGATGAGCACTGAGATAGTAGCTGGCATCAGCTCAGAGTGCAGATCTCCTGGGAGCTGGTGGTGACAAAGCAAGATTGAGATTGGAATCAGGTCTGGGAACTGTAGCAGGGTTGGACACAGCCTAGGGACCACCAGGCAGGTTCAAGGTCTGGCTGGGAAGCCTGGGCTGGGGTCTGGATCAGCAGGGCCATGACCAGGCGGGGTCAGAGGTGTGGTCGAGTAGAGGAGCAGTGCTCCTCCAGCATTGCTCAGGCGGGAACTGAGGGGCTAAGCATGGATGGGCTCCTGAAGACTTGTTGCTGGAGGACCCCGGTGAGGCTGAAAGTGAGATGAAAGCATTGTAAGGGCTGGTGATGCCTTTCAGTGAGGGATGCCTCTTGCACCATTGCACAGCTGACCAGTGTTTCTCAAAAGTTTGTTCTCTCTTTCTACCCTTGACTTGTGGTCCTGGTGCACTCCGTCTGTGATGGCTGTCTTTCACATGGCAGAACAGTGGTGGGGCTTTGTGCCTGCAGCGGATGCCACTGGCAGATGCAGACGAAGGGAGAAGGATGTTGGTGATCAGAGTGGCATGTGCTGAAAGGAGAAACCTCTGGTGGAGGGGAGAAAAACACATCTCATCTCGGGTCTTGCAAGGCTGTGGACATGCCCATGCTCGTGGCCAGTGACCAGACTTCCCAAAAGGAGTTTATTTTCCTTCTGCGCTGTGGTTCAAAGTTAGCGGCATGAAGCCGTTTCTCCTCATACAGCGCCCTTTGTCTATAACATAACCAATCATTACACCTCCGGAGCTCAGCCATCTTACCCAACCTTATGTAACTTCTAGCAAAGCATATGAAGCAAGACTTTTTTCCTGGTTACTTCCTTATTATTGCAACAGTTTTCAGGAGCTGTTGAGGCCATGTCACACTCTAGCTGGGTTTTGCCATCACTTTTGCCAGTGCTGAGGCATCTGCACAAGCAGAATGCGTGGACAAGGGACTGATGGATGATGCTGGGGGGGCTCTGGGAGAGGGCAGCTACATCCTGCTGACCAATGCACCCCAGAGCTCCCAGCCCTAGCCAGGCGTGTGCCCTGAAGTCTCCACACCTCCGCCTGGGATTTCTGCTTCTTTATCCCTGCAGCTGGAAATGCCAACAGGATTAAAATGCCACTGGAATCCAAAAGCCCCCAGGAGGGGGTTTGAAATCTGCTCAGCTTGGCCTTTTGCTGCCCCTCTCTGCTTCTCCCAGAGCTCTTGATAGTCTCAAGACTTTTATTATTTTCCACATTGCAAAACAGTAATTACTGGAAAGGACGAGCTGGTTTGAGAGCCAGGGTCCAGCGGTGCCTTCAAGGCTGTGCCAGCCCCAGGCAATCAGGGAGTGGAGGATAGGAGGAGTTGTTCCCCTCAGAGTTTATCTTGATGAGAACATATTGATCAATGTCCAGAAATCAAATTGCTCTGATGCCTTGGAGGGAGAGGGGGAACTGAAAGGTCAAGCCTGCCTGTGGGCTTCTCAGAGATCCTGTGGGCAGTGGAAGTCTTTCAATGATGGCACGGTGGTCACCAGCACTGGCAGGAATTGAAAGATAAAGCTTGCCAGTGGGATCTTTGCCAGTGAGATTCCCGGGCAGGCGAGGTCTTTCACTGATGCTACAGTGGTCACCAGTGCTGGCAGGGAAGAGATGCCCTCCCAGGTCCTGGGTCCAGTATTTAGTCATTGGTGTCATATTTAGCTATTGACCTTGACGTGTTTGCATGACTCGTGACTGCTGAACTGTGAGATCTGTGTTTGAAAATCTCAAAAGCAGATGGAAAATTAATTTAACTAGAGTTCAAAGGGTCTCCAATAAAGTCTAAGCTTTGCTGTTATTCTGAAGCCATATTTCCATTAATTCCCTTTAATGCTGCTTTAAAATTACGAAGTGGAAGGGAATGCTGGCCAACAGATTTAATTTTTTTTTTGGTGGTTTCAAACCCACTATTAATCAGTGAGGAAATGTATTGGCTATAAGAGTGTTTAAACAGGAAGGTGGCTTCAACCAGGACACATGTAACAGCGTGTAGTTGCAGTGACAGTTTAAAAATTAGCTATTGTGAAGCTCCACATATGGACAGGAGCTTGGTATTAATGATTACCATGAATTAACTAACTAGAAAGGGATTGAACAGCACGTGGCAAAGTTCAGCTTGACCCACTGGTGAGCTGACCCTTTTCCCATTCATTTAATGTCCAAATCTCATTTCTGGCCAGAGTGGCTAGCCAACAGCTGAATGCTTGGGTACAGCAGTGGGTGGCTGTGCCAGCCCAGCTGGGCTGCCCACGAGCTGTGAAGGACAATAAGAAGTTCAGTCTCTGCTCCTTGGTCCAGGTCCAGCAGGAAAGCTGCTCTAGCAGCTGGCCAGTGCTGCCAGCCCTGGGGTTTGTGCTGCCCGTGCTGCTCTGCAAAGCTAGTTCACAAGTCTTCCCTTCTTGGTGTCTCCCCTTGCTTTCTCATTTTGTGTCCTTCTGGCTGCTGGCCTCTGCTGTTTGCTTTCACTGGCACCTCTGAGCCCACAGCTCCTGTAAAGTCACTCTTGGTCTACCCGAATCACCAGCATCGCTCTGGAGCACGTGCAGGGCTGCTTCCCAAGCAAGGTTGGCTGCATCTGCCAGGAGGTATCTTCTGCCTGCTTCAGAGATGTCCTCCTGCTCCTTTAGAAGCCAGAGATGTAGGACCCAGCTGGGTGTCCCTTTGTGGTGGTGGAGCGGGGTGGCTTACCTCCAGGTGCTCATCTTGCTTCTCTGCTTTTGTTGCCCTCTCACCATGTGGTCTTCTTGATCAGCCCCACCATCACCTTGCCTCTGTCCCCATCCTGGTGACCTGGGCTGTGTGACTGCGGGAAAATGTCCCTGGTCACACCCTACTCCCTTGCTCCTGGATGAGTGCATGGGAGCTTATGTGAGCCACAGCTCCCTTCTGCCCTGGAAATAAGCCACCCTTTCTTGTGTTCTCACCCAGCCACACCCTCTGGGATGGTCCAACATCTTGTTGTGGGAACATGCCCCTGTGGAAACTGTCTGGCATGCCCCACGGAGCTGGACACAACCATTTTGCAGTGCGCAGCAGTTTGAGCGAAAGGGCACGCAGGAAGAGTGTTGAAAGCTCTGTCAGCTCTGACCAGGGAGGGATGGTTTCCACCTGGCAGAAAGCCATAGCCTCTCTAAGCTCCGCACCCACCACAACTGATGCAGCTTCACAGGTGGAGCTCTAGTGGAAACATGCAACCATCCAGGCATCAGGCTGCATCAGGTTTCGTGCAGTGCTGGGTTAACAGTCGGAGCTGATGATCTTGAAGGTCTCTTCCAGCTAGAATGATTCTACAATTTTGTGGACAGAAGAGTTGTGCAATTAACTGGTGCGTGCCTTCGTGTGGCATGTGGGGGGCCTGTGGGAGGGGAGCCAAGGAGCCAAGGGTGCTGTGGCCATGCAGGATAGCTGGCACTCCTTCTCTTTCTTTCCTGGCTATCAGTATTTACTGGTTTGTTCCCATAGATATTTGGAAAATACATGGGAAGTGAAGGTGAATGTTATCAGGCTCCAGCTGCTCTATTTGCGAGTGTGTTTCACCAGGAATGATTAATCCACTGTGTTCTTCTGCCTTTCCTTCCAAAAGCCTTTCAAGAATATCACAGTTCTCAGGGTTGCACAGAAGTTTCTGTAATCCTGTTAACCTTTGGGTTAATTAAGCAAACCACAATCCTTCGTTAGGAGGAACGGCGTTAATTGCATATCCGAGAGGGTGAGTTTTTCATGGACTGCTGCCTGGCAGAGCAGAAACCACTCCTGACTTCAGCAAGGGACCTGGGGAGTTAGTGGTGGTTTGTATGAAAGAGGAGGTCAAGAAAACCTCATCGATGCTGGACGAGTTGGTGTTCACTGGAGAGGGGGATGTGCCTGGAAAGGATGCAGGGCAGTGACACTGTCCTACAAAGCTGCTGTGCAAGGCAGAAAGGGTCAAACTGCTGGTACCTGGCTGTCAAGACAACATTAATTTCCAACCTAAAAATGCAAATCTGTACCGATATGACACGGTAAGCAGCTCTGGACAAGAGGCTACAGTCTGCAGCTGGGCTTAGTGCTCTGAGCCAGGAAGAGCTGCTTAAAATCGACAGAGAGCTCTTTGTTTGCTGTGTCGTTCAGAAATTAAGCAATACTTAGAAGCCAATATTCGTTCAAACAACATTGGCTCCCACTCTCCAGTGGCCAGTTAGCTTGTCCTAGCTAGAAAACAGCATATTGCAACACAGTCAAAACCTGACACCAAGTATTTCTCCTAACCAGTGGGAAAACTCGTTTGTGGCATTTCCTGAAAAATAAACCAAGTGTGATGACTCTTGAGTTGAAACAGCTTCAAAATCAACCCAGAGGTCCAAACAGGGGCTGAAAGCTTGTTTCTGGAAAGACTGCCATGGCTCTCCAGGTATCTGTCACGCCTTGAGAGCCACAGGGAATGCCAGGCTGATCCCAGTCCCTAGCCACACTTGCTGAGCTGGCACTCCCATGGTGCAGCTTACGGTTCATGCAAGCCCCATGCTGACTTGGGCTCCAGGGGACAAGTCAGTGACTCCCTCTTCCATGAGAGACATGGAATTGGGCAGGAGGGCTGGGATTTTCCCTGGATGCTTACACTGACCAGGTAAGCCAGCTCTGCAGAAGCCCAGTGACTTCTCCCTGCCCCACCTGGATTGAGCATTGAATCACAGAATGGTTTGGCTTGGACAGGACCTTTAAAGACCCTTTAGTCTCCCTCACCTGCCATGGGCATGGACATCATTCACTAGATCAGGTTGCTTAGAGCCCCATCTAACCTGACCTTGAACACTTCCAATGATGGGGCATCCACAACTTCCTTGGACAACCTGTTCAAGTGTCTCACCTCCCTCATGATAAAACATTTCTTCCTTATATCCAATCTAAATCTATCCTCTTTCATTTTAAAACTGTTGCCTCTTGTCCTGTTACTACAGACCCTGGTAATAAGTCTGTCTCCAGCTTTCCTTTAAGCCTGTCTTATATATTGAAATGCCACAGTATGGTCTCCCTGGAGCCTTCTCTTCTCTGGACTGAACAACACCAACTGTCTCAGCCTGTCCTCACAAAGGAGGTGTTCTGACCTTCTTGACCATCTTTGTGGCCCTTCTGGCCCACTCGAGCAGGTCCATGTCTGTCTTCTACTGGGAACTGCAGTGCTCCGGATGGGGTCTCACCAGAGTAGAGTAGAGAGGCAGAATCACCTCCCTTGACCTGCTGGCCGCACTGCAGGATACTGTTGGCTTTCTGGGCTACAACTGGACAACACAAGCTCATGTCCAATTTGTCACCCACTGGTATCCCCAAGTCCTTCTCTGCAGGGCTGCTCTCCATCCATTCATCATCCAGCATCATTGTCTCCCATCTCTTGAGATGGGCAGCATTCCCAGTGCAGTGGCAGCCCCAGTCTCATGTCTCACACTGAGCTATGGACAGACAATCAGGGAAGATGGCCTAAGGAAAGGGGTTCCCATCAGTCAGCTCTTGCCTTCATCTTCTGTGACGTGACCTGTGGGGCCAGGCCAGGCCTGGCCAAGGACTTGAGCTCAGCTTTTCTGGTTGACCAAGATGAAGTCCTTGTCATGGACTTATCCAAGCCACAAACTAGAAATTCCCAGTTCTAGAGGGAAACGAGACAACTCTGTAGACAAGCCTGAAGTCCTATTGCCTTCAGCGCATCCCACCTGGAGGTTTGATTAATTCCCCCCTTTTTTTTCTCTTTTTTTCTTCCATTTTCAGTGCTTTCCTCATTAATATCTCAAGGTGAGCGGGGTCTTCTGCCAGCCTGGTGAGCCCTTGGAACAGCAGCATTAGCTCCAAAGGCCTCCACTGCTGCACAGGATCATCTCTACAGAAATAACTGATCCAAAGAGTTGTGTGAGATGCCTGTGCCGGTGTGGTGTTTTGATCACAACTTTCCCTCTTCCTGTTTAATGTTTTCCCCACATGCACACACCACTAGAGCTCGACTCCAGCCTCCGTTTGGCTGTGTTGGCTCCAGGATGAACTCTGCCATGGGGAACAGCCAGCACTGTGATAAAGCCAAGCTCTGTCCCAGAGAGTTGTGCCAGCTCTAACTTTGTCCCAGCCCAGTTACAACGAATGCTGTTTCCTCAGGACACAACCAAAATTCCAATCCAGCCTTGTCTCAACCACAACACACAGCGTCGTTGCAGTAATAAGGGAGATAGAGAAATAAGCAGTATTATTTTTACCCTCAATTTTACTTAGTCTTGGGCCAAACTCTGTTCTTTTCTTGGGGTTCATGTGTGTTTATGCATCACCAGTGACCTGTGGTCAGTTAGAGGGTGTGTTAATTTGTATTTCCTCATAATTCATGTAATTTTTAGCAGCATCCTCTTCCTGAAAACAGAACAGTTGGGATCTGTAGAGTTGCAATACAACGAACTTGTGATATGTAATAGTAAATCAGCTTATTTCATGAACATGTACACTACAGAAGACTCGATGCTTTCTGGATAGCAAGGACAAAGTCCAAGAGGCACTGACTTAGCTCTGTCCTTTCTGCTAAAGCTGCTTCTGCTTGCATGAGCCAGAGCATTGACTTTGATCTTGAAAGACAACAAGAATTTCCATAATTTGTAAGAATTTGTCCTCATTGTTCAGTCTCATCTTGGTTAGTAGATACATGTATTTGGACATGAAAGGAGCTATCTTTTTGCACAAAATTGGCCACCCAGACAATGAATTATGGATCTAACTAGAATTTGTAGAAACGTGTGTGTATTCAGGGAGAGAAAAGATTCACAGTGTGCATGTTCTAACACCAAATTTGGAAAAGTGGGTTTCTGATATATGTTCAGGGGAAGAAGTTGGTTGCACCAAGTTTGTCCTTCCTGGGCTCCAAAGAGAAGACTTGTTGCGGCTGGAGGCCACCCACAGTGCTTTTCCCTTTGCATCCAAGGTTTCCCTTGGTGGGATATGCTCCTCAGAAAGGAGCATCTTGGAGTCCTGTTGGGTCCTTTGGAGATCAAGGTCTGAGACCAGGTGGCCTGGAGGACACGCTACCAATCTGCTATGCTTCTGCCATTGGGTACCTCCAAGGTAAGGTGTGTGTTGGAACAGTCTCTTCTCCCCACAGCTGCTCTGTATCAGGTTGGAGCAGTAGATCTTGGCCACAGGAGAGACAAAAACATTGAAGGAGTAGCCACAAGATGGGCACAGACCAGGAAATGAGTTGAAATCCATTGTGGAGAAAGGTAGGATTTGGTAGCATCAAAAGGAGATATAGAAGCTGATCTACATGTGGCCAGTGACTTTCCAGATGACCAGTTGCTGGATATCTGGAAATACAGGATGTTACTGGTAAAGGCTGGTGGACAAGAGGTAAGCAGTAAAATCTACTTCAATCCAAACCTGTAATCACCCCTGGATTTGCCCTGATGCCATCTGGGAGGCCAAGGGAAAGAGGTGTGGAATGAAGAACCACCCATCATATCACCAACTCACAGCCATCCCCTTGGCAGATACAGAGGGTGCATTGGGGATAGAGGTGTCATTTGAGAGGAGCAGTGGGTGTTCCATGTGAAAAAGGCTGAGAACCATGTGCAGAAAGTAAAACAGTATGGGCTCTTCCAGCAACTGCTTTTCTGCTTGAACAGATGCTTTATGTTTTCCAAATTTCATCCTGCATCTTTCACCTTCATCTGTCATATGGAAAAAATACATTTATCTACTCTAGCTAGTGTTTTAACTGCTTAGCTTGTGGCTTCGAGATGTGTAAACATTTTCACCATTATTGATATGCTCAGATAACTTTGCTTTTGCAGTGGCACTGTAATTTCTAGGCTCTTTTGGGATATCTGTTAGAAGAGGCGTTTTGGAATACACTGACAAAAAACTATGGAAGAACTGTGTGGGACAGCCTCCTGTGAGTCCCTGTGCTTCTTCTTCCCATGGATGGGAACATTGCTAAAGGCTAGCCTGAGTGAGGCAAGGATTGGTGAGACCCAAAGGGAGCTAGGGATAGATTTTAGTGGCATCTGTGTGCCTCAGTGGAAGAAGACCTTGAAGAGCCACAGCTTGTTGGACTAAATACAGATGGGAGATGACAAGTTTTTAAAAGGGAAGGAAGGCTTGTGGTGAAGCCAAGTCATTTCCCCTCCTGTAGAGGTATATTTGGAGGCACTCTGGACACAAGAAGCCTCAATAATTCTGTGATTCTGTGAGAGCAAGCCTAGGGGCTGGATCTCACCACTGGACTTCCTACAGTACTCATAGTTTGCACTCTGTCAAGTAAACAGAGTGTGTGGACCAGCCCCAGCAACAGCTGTCTGGGGATGCTGCCAGGGCTTGTGGGCTAGCTGATGTGGTCCAGGGACTCTCACTTAGTGTGCATGTGCCAAAGTCAATCTGAAGCTGGTCTTCTAGCCTGCAGCAAAGATCAGGACACTGAGCGTGGAGCATCATCATGAGGCAGACCTTCATAAACCTAGCCATGCCCTGCTGGTTCTGGCTGCAGGGAGATAAATCAGGAGTTACATAATCTGATGGAGAGGTTTTGAAGAAGAAGGGGGAGGAGGGTCAGTGCTATCTCAGCATTTCTTCACAGGTTCATCCCAAGAATTTCACAAAGGTGCAGTGTGATATTTCCTTCTGGCTGCAGAGCAGTTATCGAGGTGTCTGGTCACTGCCACTGACTTTCAGTGCCTGTGCAAGGAACCTGCCAGATCATGTGTAAGGAACATTTAGACTTTTCAACCTCATTGCTATTGCCAAGAGAGCACAAGGGAGTGGGCAGGCACTCGGGGTGCTACAAGCCAAAAGGTGATGGGCTTGACAGCAGTAATTACTGGCAAATATGCAAAACTCAGGGCTGGCTCCAGCAGGGACTTTCTGAGATTAGGCTGTGCAAGGAAGGGCGGGGGGGGGGGGGGGATGGGGGCGGTGTGTGTTGGCCAGTACAAAGAAAATAGCCCCTCCTGTGGTGTTTCAGCCCGCAGGGGAATTCAAATGTCACAACTTGGGAATTTTCCATCTGGAGCCCCTTGTAAAAAGAAAAGCACCTTGCCCAGCTCTGACTGCTGCCTGCGGAGGGGTTCAGTGCCAAAGTGAAAGGCTTCCTAAAAATGGGCTGATCCAGGGAGGGGGATGATTTAGGAGCTATTGAGAAACAAGGAAGGACAAACAGTGTTAGGTCATTGCTTCTGCAAACACAGCCAGGGCTGTTCCTCTATAAAAGGGGGAGAAAGCAGATCCAGAGCCATCACAGACTTGGAGGGGACAGTCTGTGACCAAGGCTGCTTCACCCCCTCCTCGGCACCTGACTCCCCGCTCAAGTATGAAACTCGTACTCTCTACTGTGCTGTCCCTCGGGATAGTGGGTAAGTGTTTGATGAAAGCAGTTTTAGGGGAAAAGAAAAACCAAAAGCTCCCAGGACTCCAGACTTTCCCCCTTGACAAGACTTTTAGAGCTGCAGCTCATGCCAGACCCGTGCAGCTGGTAAATAAAAACCCATAAAGCAATGCTTGCTTTGACAGCTGTGGATCTCTGTTGACAAGGATGGTATTTTGAGCATTAATGACAGCAGCTTTTTACTTGGGCCAGCCCGTGGAGGCTGGAGGGAGGTCTGCAGCTCCCCACGGCAAGATGCCGAGCACCCGGCTGGCAAGGAGGAGGGATGCTCACCAGGGAGGGCACTGCTTGGGAGAGGCTCTTCATTCCTGCTGCCGCGGGGTGAAGGGAAAATCACCCTCCAGCCAACTGCTGTGATGCGAGACAATCAGGGGTTCAGCCATGGGGGAAGAAACTGAAGCAAGACCTGCCTGTCAAGCCTGTGTGTGTGTTGGGTTAAATCTGAAGGCAGTGACAACGAAATAGAATTTAAATAATGAAGGACTCTCTACTCCTGTGCTGCTCCGTCTCGCTGCTGTAGCTGCACTTTGCTTGGACTCCTGTATATTTTATGCCTAAATTGTGCTGCTGCAGAGCTGGCTCTGTTTGAAGCGATTGTTTCTCTCCTCTTTCTCTGCTCACAGTTTCGGCAGGCAATGGGCAGGTAGCTACGGCAAGGAAATTGCTCCTATCTACACCTTACCTGGGAACTGCTGCCTGGAAAGAGGAAGAGGGGTCCCCTTCTCTGAGTAGACAGTGGGGTCTCCTCTGATCCCCCATAAAGTGTGGTGATGCTTAACATCTTCTGGTGGGAAGTGCTGCCTGTGCCACTGGCATCACAAAGTCCTCGAGCACCTTTGCTGAGTACTAGCATGCAATGATGTCTTATTAATGGTGAAGAGTGCCTCCTTTCACCCTGCACAGAATGAGCCAAGAGGTTGCCCCAAAGCTCTGTAGCAAAAGCCATGGCACTTGGGTCCCATTGCCTTCCCAAAGTTCACCAGTACAGCCAGGCTGACTCTCTCAGGTCCCCATCCAGCCTCTGTCCAGGGCAGCATGGTTGCCAACACTAGATTAAGGTGACCATGGCTTTGTGCAACCAAGACTTGAAAAGCGTGGATGATGGAATTAAGGCTAAGGATTCTCCCTGTGGCCAAATTCAGCATCTCCACTGGGAGTAGGGGAGGTGTTTGCTGGCAGGGTCTTGCTTCAGAAATCAAGATAGAATGTCTCAGAGGTGAAAGGGAAAACAGAAACAGCACAGCTTAATCTGGGGATATTTGAAGGAAATGTGCCATCGAGGGTGTAGAGGGAGCGAGCTTCTGCCTCTTGGTCTGTGCAATCCTGCCAGGAAGGAGCAGAGTTAGGGTGAAGTGTCCAGCACAGGCTGGCCACATACTTCTAACTCCAACTTTCCAGCATTTCTGGGGTTTAGGTTGCTGAAGGAGGTGTGAATCTGTGTCCACCTGATTGCTTTGCTCCTGTCTCCCAGAGCAGCCAGTCGGCTGCATTTACCAGTTGGGAGGCTGTTAGGAGAGAGGACTGTGGAGGTGATACGACATCTCTGTTACTGAGTACGGTGGAGAAGGTGAAATATAAAGAGACATTTAAATAGATCAGATCATCTAGCTGCCAAGGAGGTCATGCATGGCTATGTCCTGAATACAGTATTCTGGCCAGGTCAGAGCTGCTCGCCCTCTGGGGTTATTTGCAAAGACATTGCTTCAGCGGACCACTTTTTTTCTTCATTTTCACAAAGTTTCGAGTTTGATTTCTATTGAAATGTGTGGATTTGCTCTCCTATGCCTGTGGATGTTGCCCTAATCTCAGGCTGCTTGAATCATGATGCTGTGCAGCATATCCATTGCCCAGGAACAGGAATGATCTTCCCAGATGTTCCTGAAGGTGTACACATCAGGAAAGAAAGAAATGGCCTTCCTGCATGACTTAGGAGATGTGCAAGGGAGATCCTGCACTCAGCCATCACCCAAGGCCGGGACTGCAGGGTACCAAAGATGGTGTACTCACAGAGATACTTTTTCTCTCCACATGTGCCTTTCACCTCTCTGACACTATTTATTTTTGGTTCTTTCTACAGCTCTGTGTTTTGCTGCTCCCCCCAAGCCAAGCGTTAAATGGTGCACAATATCCTCAGCAGAAGAGAACAAATGCAATAGTCTAAGGGACCTCATGCAACAAGAGAGTGTTGCATTGAATTGTGTGCAGAAAGCAACGTACCTTGACTGCATAAAAGCCATTTCGGTGAGTGGGCAGCAATATCTGTGCTGGGCACTGAGGATGTTTCAACAGCCTGGATAACGGTGGGGCTTCCTTTGAGGCATTGATCCCTCTGTAGAGAAGGATGCACAAGCACGGATCCAGGACAGACTTTGGGGAAGCATTTTCCCTCATGCATCCCTGCTCTTTATTTACTGACCAGAGTATTTTTGTTGTTTAGAATAATGAAGCAGATGCTGTTAGCTTGGATGGTGGTCACATTTATGAGGCAGGCCTTGCCCCCTACAAGCTGAAGCCCATTGCTGCTGAGGTCTACGAACAACATGGAGGTACGTTTTCATGTAATATTTCAAGACGTGGTAGGAGCAAACTGAAAGTGCAAAGGCCATTCTTTCTACACAGAGCTCCCACATAATTTCTGTTGGGTGTCCAAGACATGGCCCCTGGCTTCCAGATCCCAGAGGGGAAGAAGGGGGGGACAGTTACACCAAACTGTGAATCATCACTCATGGCCACTCACAGTCACGGCTATGGAAAGGGGAAGACTTAGTGCCCCATTTCTGACATTAGCTGTGACGAAAGTCACTGATCCCATGATGATGCAGTGGCCATGGAAGGAGAGCACCATGAACAGAAATTATGGTCCTCCCGAGGCATAGCATAAAAATTATGCTGGCCCCAGAGACCTTCTGCTTTCGGTGACCTTGAACTACACAGGTAAAAAACACTGAGTTAGCTCAGATAACCTGTGTATCTTCCTGTGCAGTCATCAAAATAATAATAATTAAAAAATTTAAAAAAAGATCGAAGAGGTAACAGCATTGTTGTGGTTGTGAAGGAATAGCCAGTTGAGATTACTGAGGCAAGAGGTGCAGGAAATACACAGAAAAAAGAAGAGAAATATAAAAACTACTCTGCAGCAATTCCTTCTGATAAGAATTAGGTGCATTTCTTCATCTGTACTCAGCCCCTGTACCGTCCTTTGTCTCTCCCATCTTTCTCTCAGGAGCCAAACAGATGCTATTTCCCCATTTCTGTCCATCTCACCTCATGCAATCCCACCACGTCCAAATCTCTTTTTACCTCTGGCTTGGAGTTCAGTTTATTTCTAAAGAATATTCAGAATCAAAGCAACATGACAGAGTTGTTCTCAACACAATAGTTAAGAAAATACAGTAAGGCTGTGGTCTTTACTGCCTCTAAAACTCAGTCAATTATTCATATGTAGCATGTGAAGGGCTAAGCGTAATTTTAAAGACTAAATGCAGAATTTCACTCTTGCAAGGCTTACAGGTATGCTTCAATAGACAACCCACATTAAGAAAAGACTTGCCAAAGAAGATTTGCTAAAAAGACACGCTGAAGCATCCTTACAAAACTACAGGTCCAGAGGCAAAGCATTTCGTGTTAGATAGAATTTTCAGGTCATTTACAATTGCGCAGCATTGGTTTGATATTGGCGGTATAGCTCAACCCTACAAAAATGGGAAGACTAAATGTTCAAGTAAAGTTGCTAATTATTGGAAGTGCAGCATTTTATTCTCTGAAAAGGAGATTTAGCGGGATTTGAAATGTTCCTAAATTCTGCTTGTTCATTGTTTTTCTGCTTTTTCCTGCACTGCAGGCTCCATAACCAGCTACTATGCTGTGGCTGTTGTAAAGAAAGGAACAGGCTTCACAATAAATGACTTGCAAGGCAAGACCTCATGCCACACAGGCCTGGGCAGGTCTGCTGGCTGGAACATCCCGATTGGGATACTGCTCCACCGGAGAGATATCAAGTGGGATGGCAAAGACTCAGGCTCCATTGAACAAGGTGAGGTGGGAAAAAGCAAGGCAAATGGGTTGATATTAAGCCAGTGGCAGTGGTACCATGAAAATGATGTTGCCCGATCTTCTGTGGAGGTCCAGAGGTGGCACACAGAGCAGAGTCATTGACGTTCTTTGCGTATGTCCTCTCTTTAAGATCCTTGTAAAAGTGAATTTTATAGACTAACTACTGCTTCTTTCTCATCCATAGCGGTGGCCAATTTTTTCTCTGCCAGCTGTGTGCCTGGTGCCACCACTGAACAAAAACTGTGCCGTCAGTGCAAGGGGGACTCCAAAACCAAATGCTCCCGCACAGCACCTTATTCTGGGTATTCTGGAGCTTTTCAGTGAGTGAAAGTTATTTTTCTTTTGGGGAAATATTCCAGCCCTGACGCATGCAAGATTTTGTTATACGAGGGAGGGCTATGTTGTAATCAGGGGCCCTGAGGAAATTCAGTTTATATAACAATTGTGAGTGCTGGTAATTAAAGATCCAGTTAGTAATAACTGGCAGGCAACTAGTGGGAGATGAAAGTGGTGGCTGTGTTATATGATTTTGACAGCGTTAGCATTGTTCTAAGTCTAACTGCACTGCTTTAGCATTACTTCTCTGCCATTACATTTTCTTCCCCGCCAGCATAGCTTTTTTAGGAGAAGACCACTGCTCTGCAGTTGTGGTTTGTGCCAAAGTAATTTGCTGAAACAGGAGATAGGAAGCCACAATATCTGTTTTTTTAACATCTCTTCTGTTCCTCCCACCTACAGATGTCTGAAAGACGGAAAAGGAGATGTGGCTTTTGTGAAACACACAACTGTCGAAGGTAGGCCTGAAAGATCATTTGTTTCTCTCCTTTCTAGTCCAACCTCTCGTTGCCTGCAATTAATCTACACTGTGCAGCCTTACATTCATCTCCAGATTTGCCCTAAACCTCTTCT
>WEIS01050663.1:321-16428 GCA_013389965.1 Todus mexicanus | reverse complement strand
CTGGAAAATAATTAAGTAGATGGGATATGCTCCCCCTTATAATCTTGTAACACATTTGGAGGAGCAGCGTGATGAAAGGATCATCATGTCATTGTCACTTCGACAAATTATTTTAAGCCGTATTTCGTATTTCAAGGTTATAAGAAAGATATTCCAGTGTGTAAGGTATAAATGATTAGGACAATTCTGAACATATTTTTTGTTGAATTCCACCACTCACTCCTGTCTTGATCTTCTGAAGTCTAATGTCCAACGTGAAAAAGCATCCACAACACGTTCTCCTTCCTCAGAAACAGAACTTCGAGTTAGATCTGCCATATGCAGGATTATTAGAGTACAACAGGTATTTTAATAATCTTACCTCTCAGAAAGAAAACCCACAGATCGTAATCTGATTTACCCCATTAATTACATGTAATTGATGGTATCTTTACTGGATGAAGACAGCTGGAACACTTTGTTCAAGGAAATAGGGAACATGATGAAAAACATCCTTTCTACAGCAAGAACATGCTCAGAACTAGTAATTCTTCACCTGCCTTTGAGTTCATCAGAGAACTGACTGTTCAGAAAACGCAATTCCAGAAGAGGGACAAGAAATATTCATGTCTATTTGATGCCTATTTTTAAAACATTACATCAATGTATTGATTTTTTAAAAGGAATGCCCTGGTTTTACCATCTTTTGAAATCAAAACCTGTATACAACCTACCGAGATGGCTAATTTACAATTACACTTGCTTATCAAAACCCCTGCAGTCGTCTTCTTGGGTTTTGACCTGTAAGCTTACTTTGAACGTTGGAGTATTTAGATTTTCAAAGCCTTTGATACTAAAAAAAGGTTTAAAACATAACTTTAAGAGAAGCATTTAAAAAATCTGGTTTAATTTTCAACGCAGGTCTGTCCCATTCCCCAGAACCCCAACATTGCACACAGGCTTGCCCAGCTCAACTACTTCTGTAACTCTTTTCACGTGCTTCACCAAACCCCTGCTCATCAATTTATTCCATGTATTGCTCCCCATAAAAGCACGCTAATGTGTTCGAAATAGGGACCTTGAAGATTAGCTTAAAGATTTTTCTCTGAAAACTGACTACCTGAGATCAGCAACTCCTCTCTTCACAGAACTCACCCAGTGAATCTGCAGCGACTTCAGTAGCATAATTATTATGTCCATACTCCAAGCTCCTTTCCAACACAAGTGGTAAATTCCAAGAGACACCGCGATGGACAATGTAGACAGTTAACTGACAACAGGAATTAAGCAGATTAAGTACCTAGCCTCTAGAATCTCAGAAGGCTCTAATTATTAACAAAAATCTAATTTTGCATCTTCTCAGACTGCCTCATAATTCAAAGGCCGTAACGACAAACTAAGCAACTTTGTTATCAAATTCTTAAGAGGGTTCAGTCAAAGATTGTCAGTTGTCATAACCACTTTCACCAACTGACTTCCTACGCTACGCAACTCTTACATTTATTAACGCCAGAAGTAATCGCACAGGAATCTTTACCAAACACAAGTGGAGACATCCTGAACCCTGACTAGCAGCCTGCACAGCATCAGAAAATAGTTGTTTAAACAATCTGTTTCTCTCCAGAGACACTTTCACATTTAAAACACAACGTAGTCAAACAACAAGCAGTATTCTCAATGGAATTTTGCTCCGCTTGCCTAAAGTCTACCTACAGCTCAAATATTGTACAGCTACGATAATCCTTCTTTCTTGGAAAACTCTTCATTCTTATTTAAGTCCTCTCTGAATCTTTCCCCCCCTCCCTGGCTTGCAGCCAACAGTAATATCCCCTCAAAATGCGTTTTGAGCTGTGATCTCAAACTGCAGAGTCAGGTTTATATCTATTTTACCAACATTTGTTACAGAGAGTGGAGCGCTACGGTAATATTATACTGAAAGGTAGAAGGTGTTTGAAATACCTGCCCACTGCCAGTACCTGTGAGAATTTTAACCGTGTTGCTGGTTTACTGTGCAGACAAAAAGCAGACACCGAGTCCAGGCAGGGTTTTACTAGCTCAGGCACAAAACAAACCAAAAGAGTGGCAACAGGATAAGTCAATGTCTAAAAATGGCACTTTCACGTAGTGGAGAGCACCTGATTAGGTATAAATGAGGCACAGCCCCAGCCTGGATTCAGCAAGGAAAAAGAGCACTCCAAGTTAAGGGAGGGAGAGTTTGAGAGCGTAAGAGTCTGTATCACCCTGCAGAAATCCACTGGGGATCGGTGGAAATCCACTGGATTATCAGCAGCATGATAAGGACAGCTACACTGTGGAAAAGAAAGAAGAGAGAGGAAAAGAAGAAAAGAGGAAAGGAGGAAAGGAGGAAAGGAGGAAAGGAGGAGAGGAGGAAAGGAGGAAAANCTTACAATAGTATGTTTAAAGAGCACGGGAGAATGCAGGTAGAAGGTCAGGGGGATGGAAGGTAAAGGAAGGACAAAGTTAAATTGGAGAAGAACAGAAAGGCATCAGCTTTATCTATGGATACACTCGCACAGAAGATGATGAGGTTAAGTATAAAGATCAGCTGTGTACACTCACAGAGCCTGCGCGGTGAGAAGTCAGCCCTGGCCGCTGGGCCCAGCGTTTGCAGGGACTGCAGCACTGTCTGGATCTATTCCGAGGCAGGCAAGAAGGGAGATGTAGATTCCTGCACTGGGATATGAAGTGTGTGCATGCGATCCTGTACGGCAGGTACACAATGGAACGTCTCTTTCACAGAGAGGAGTAAAAAAAAAAAAGTGTTCTTTCCCGAGAGTGCAAATACCCATGCTTTAAATTTAACACTGCGTTCACTCGGTAAGGTCAGCAGGTATATTTAAACCAAACTGGGAGCTTTACTCCACTTGTCAGCAAAGTATTTCAACTACTTTGTTTCTAATATTTCATGCAGTACTATAAATTCTACTTGAAAATATTCGTACCCAGCTTTACAGTCCCATTCAGTACCATCTACAGTCAGCTCTACTACTCCGGATGAGCAGAGGCTGAACCACTCCTGGCAATAGAAAATCCCAGATAACAGAGTGGACACTCAGGAGCATGTCACGGACACTCCCAAACACCGAATCAACGCCGTGGAGTCAATTAGTCATCTCTGTAGAGCCAGTCCCTATGCTCCTGAGTTTCAGGAGACTCCCATCAGCTTTGCCTCATGACCTGAACACGTGCCCATCCTGCTCTGCATCTGCACTAGTTAAACAGCACGGGTGGCCCACACCCACCTACTTTCCACCCTTCCCTGTCCCTGGCACTGCTCATGACTCCGTCACTGTCACCTCCTCCCATTCCCAAGTCCATAAGGATAGTTGTGACCACCAGGTACAGCACGGCCAGCGCAGGCTAACGAAGCCTTGCGAGACACCCAGTATCTGCCCAGCACAACCAGGCTGTGGGAGTCCAGCATCGAGTGTTCTGATCTGACTGCACGGAAGGAGGCGAGGCCCCGTGAAGCTTATCAGCTAAACTTTCATGACACAGAGCCACAATTCTTCTGTTTCAGGAGCTCTAACTCAGCTAATTACCCCTGCCATAAATAACCCACAGCCAAAATGATCCAGCTAGAGATCTGCCTGCATAGCGAATAGTTACACAGAACAAGCTAAATGAAATCAAGCAGAATTACTTGTGGTCTGTTTAAAAGCTGACAAACATCTTTCGAAGAGAATGCAAAGTCATATATGAAAGAAGAAGGAAGGCTCAGAACAAGTAGATCAGTCTGAAAGACCATGCAAAGTCATATGAGGTTCTGTACTCTGATAAGCACTGCATTAATCAGTAATCAGAGCAGGCAAATACTAATGAGGTCAGCGGGTTTTGGTTAGTAACGTCAGCATAAGAACGTGAAGGAGCAAAGCAGGTGAGCAGCAACACTGCAACCACAACTCAGGTTTGACAAATACAGACTTAAGTTCAAAAATCACGTTAATTTTTTAGTGTAGCTTTCCCACTTTGACTGTCATCACTAATACTTCAAATGAAAGCCAGCAGCAGCACACAATTCCCAACAATTTTCAGTGTAATAACGAGTCAACTAGGTCCTTTTTGCTTAAATTGCCATTCTACTCCCAAACCAGCTAAAAGTCATATTGTTCGGTTAGTAACTCCAGGCTAGCTCAGTTTATTTTCATCTAGTGCATCTGCAAACTGAGCCATGAAAGTCAAAGAGCACGAGTAGAAGATCTGCTACAAGAGAACCTGCGGCTAAGGCAAGGATCCCATTTCAAACAGTCTTAGATTGACAGTACTGGGTCAAAGAAGTGACCTGCCTCCTACATGGGAACAGCTCCAGGGAGAGAACACAACAAAAAAGAAAAGGATTTTTTGAAAGAACCATGAATTAACCAATCGAGATTTGCAAGAGGGAAAAAAAGCAGTACAAAAAAAGAGAAAAATATCATAAAAACACCCAAAATAAACAAACAAACCCAAACAAACCCAAACCATAGCACCCTTTGCTCCTTCCAACTAGAGGAAAAGTTCATTCTGAATAGTTGTCATTCCTCTTCTAGTGTAAACCTAATCCTTGTACCTGCAACTCTTGATCAGAGTGCCCTTGAGGAAAGCATTTAAAGTGGGAGATCCTCCAGAAGTCATCCTACAAGACCCTTCTTGACAAAGGATGATGGATTAAGATGAAGTTGGCTTGGAGAGACTTTTACAAAACTCATTTTATACCTTGCTCACGTGAGTGCAAGAGTATCTTCAAAGCCTGTTTGATCCACCTTGCACAGAAGCCGTGACTTTCTTCCTCACTCAGGTCAGAAATTCTTAAATAGCAACGGATAACATGGGTCAGACTACGCACCTGAAGAACGGTAACTCAGAAAATACATGGGCGTTGCAAATCACTACAGGCATCGTGCTCACCCAGCACCACGGATCTGCATTTCTGGGCTTAAATTTAGCACTACGCTGCAAGATGGCATTCTGAAATTTTAAAGAAAGATACAGCACGTTCCCTGAAGTTACGTGAAGCTTCTATCTGTGAGTGTAGCTGGCAGCGAGGAGAGATTACACCAAGGGCACAAAGCTCGCACGCTGTTAGTGTTTCTGGAAAAGTTTCTTGTTCCAACATCTACATCTGCAAAACTGAAACTTCAAAAAGTACTTGAGAGGATGCAGCCTGCCCTGAAGAGTAATTAAACAACAGAGGGGAGATTAGACTGATGTCTGTCTAGGTTGAGTATTTATCCACTATGCCCTGCTGAGCACTTGGAAACAGAACTGGCAAGAATGAACTTCTGACTTTCACCACAGGAAAGTCAGACATCCCCCTCCTTCAGCACACAGCACTGCTCAAACACGATGTTAAAAACAATAAACGGTAAAAATTCAGTGTTTAAATATGAGTTACAACTATGCAATGAAAATCAGGAACATGACGAGAAATGACAATCTTATAAACACCTCAAACAAGAAACATCCCAAGGACTTGGAAGCTCTTGACAAGGAAGCTACAGGGCAGGATGCCCACAGTTCCATGGTCTGTTTACAAGAGCTGATCTTCCTTTTTGTTTTCAACTTGGATCTCAACCAGGACACACGTGAAGACGGCAGCACCACCCCAGAGAATGCCAGTTTCTCATATACATTTTCAGAAAGATAGAAAAAGAGCTGTTGGGTTTGTTCCGTTGGTTTGTTTTCCTCCAACGTGTACTTCGAGGACCTTCCTCATGTTGTTGGGCATCCATTTCTGTACCTCTCTCCTGCCTTTCGTTATCCCTTCCAGTCCCGGTCGCCAAGTATCCTTTCCCTATATTCCACCACATCAGCACCAAACCCATTAAGGAGCCACCTTTTGCCTATTCTTACGTGTCAGTTCTCCGCAGGCTCTGAAGCAGCACTTCTCAAGGGCACTCCAATCAAGAATGCAGGTACAAGGATGAGATTGACACCAGAAGAAGAATAAGAACTATTCAGAACTATCCCTTTCTTTAAATGTAACGGGCACTATGGAAAATACCTGACTGTTTTCTAGACAGTTTGTTTCAGAACAGTGTATCCACTGTAGTCAGGGTAAGAAGCTCCAAACCAGTAAAACTTGAGTGATGGGATGATGTTCCATGATATGCCTCTAATGAAATCTTCAGAACCATCTTTTTATCCAAACACAGTAAAACACCAAAGTGCAGGAAGACTGGAAATGGTTTCTGCTCTCACTTTCTCACATAACTGCAAAGTTCTCTTTAAAAAACATACTCAAACTCATAGAATCAGAGAATCGTTGAGGTTGGAAAAGACCCTTGGGATCATCAAGCCCAAATGGTAATCCTATTCTGCAAAATTCACCACTAAACCATATCCCCCAACACCGCATCTAAACACCCTTTAAACACGTCCAGTGCTGGGGATTCAACCCCCTCCCTTCNAAGTGCAGGACCTGGCACTTGGCCTTGTTGAATCCCGTACCATTAACATTGGCCCATCGATGCAACCTATCTAGATCTCTCTGCAGAGCCTCCCTTTCCTCATGCAGATTAACACTCCCACCTAACTTGGTATCACCTGCGAACTTACTGATGATACATTCTGCATCATTATCAAGACCATCAATAAGTATGTTAAACAATAATGGTCCCAACACTGAGCCCGCAGGAACACCGCTTGTGACCGGCCGCCAGCTGGATTTAACTTCATTGGCCACCTCTCTTTGGGCCCGTTCATCCAGCCAGTAACTCAAGTCCTTCTTGTTGAGCATTCAGAAGATACATAAGTCATGTATTAACGTCTTCAGCTGCGTACAGTGAACACAGGAATATTTCTTTATTTTACCCATGGCCAATTTCTACTTCAGCCTGATTTCCTTAGATAAAATTCTCTGAAAACACATTTGAAGTGTAAAGGAAATTTAGAAACATCTCAAAATAGGGGATGACAGGAAGGAAAAAACACCAAGACTCATCAAAACACTTAGGACTTGCATCATTCAGGGAGGTGGCACTGCTAAGCCCCAAGTAGTCTGGACCTCTGTGGACTTCCATCAAATTGCATACATAAAATCTCACGCCGACAGATGCTGACAAAGAAACTTCCCAAAGCAGACCAGGATGCTGCTCATCCAGGGCTATAAAGTAGCTTTGCCAGTAGAAAACTTCCGCCAGCTCTGTGCCTCCGCTGGAATGCTCTGTTGACTTATCTTTAGCAAAAGCTCATCTGCTGGAAAACAAGCCTTGGCTAATGAATCATAAAGTACAACAGAATTGGAAGTAAATATTCAACAAAAATATGAACTCTGAAGTATTAAAAGCTACATGCCACTGTAATAAATAAAAATACAGCCACTGTACAAGTCCATTCTTTTTGCAAATAAACTTCCCCTTCCACCTCACCCAATTCTTTTTCCTTCAGCTCAAAGAATCTCGTTTGTGAAAGACCTTCTCAACTACACTGAGCATGATCTTAATCATAAAATCAGCCAAAAAGCAGAATCCACATGGGAAGGCTTATCAAGTACTGTATTTCCTTATCTCAGATCTGCTGTTCCTTGTCATCGTACATTAAGCAAACCAGACAGCTCCACATACTTGTAATTAATGATAGCAAAATTATTCCAGCGGCTCAAGAGACAGTTTCAGAATTTTGAAGCCATACACCAGAAGAAAATTTCATCTCGCCCGGAGGCCTTTGTGCACTACTTACTTGACATTTCTATTTAAAGAAAGACTGTGGAATAAACTAAGAAAACAGTTCTATGATTCTATGAATAAGTAGAGTATCATGTACATTGTTTAGGTTTATTTCCAAGTCTAAAATATTCTCCAATAAAAGATTTCAGAAAAAAATATTTCAGTGTTGACATTTTCAGCGATGCGCTTTTAAAACAAAGCATGGGATTACTTTCTAGAAAGTTTACAGTTCACAATGCATCCTGGCAGGTTTCTTAAACATATTAAACAATATCTTCACAAACACATGCAGAGACAAGCACGCCGGCCGTTCCAGCCACGGCAGCTGCTTTGATTCACGGTTATGAAATGCTTAAAATTCTTGGAATATACATACACTGCAAAGAGAGGATGCAGTGATGCCACGAATCTCAAAGAAAGGCAGTACTTGTCCACCATCTGTGCTTTTACTAGACGCACAGAGGTAACAGCACAGGCTTGGTGGGGGATAGCGTTAAAAAACAGACCCTAAGTACGCACCCTGTTGCCGGCGCACAATGAGCCTCTTCGCCTCTATCTTCATCATCATTACCCTTGTCTGTTCCCAGGCACCAACACGAGCACACAGCAACATTTCAGACACACCTTTCTACCGCTGCGCCGACTGCTGCACCTCAAGGTAAGTATTGCACCAGTGCTAAGCACCAAAAAAACGTCCATGGCTTCGTCTGTCAAAAGAGTCGTTGTGGTATCAATCTTTGTCCTGAGTTACAGCATTCAAATAGCAAATAAGTGACTGTAGGACAAGAAATCATTAGGGATTTCTTGAGTGGTTGTTAGTGTTATCAATTTCCCTCTGGTGTTCTATGTGAAGCGAGACGGAACATTCAGATTACCTCCTAGTGAAGAAGTGACGCCTTACGCGCCACTAACTTCACACTCTTCGAGGAAGATGTAGGTGTAATTTGGTACACGCTTGTGGACGTGCTGGAGGATGCCTCTGTTTACCATGCAATAAACTGCCAAATAAAGTTTGCAGCTGTTGACTACGGGATGTATTAGTTCAGGATATGGTTATGAATTTCATTAGATGTTTTGATAAGTATTTTAAAAGACAACTATCAAAAATAATGGCCAGAACTGCGGAGGTTAATCAACGAAGCACAACAGCATCAGAAAGTCACCGATTCCCTTTGCCCCCTAAACAAGGAATGTCCTAAAGGGACACCTTCCCATGGCACTGTAACAGTTTGTCTAACTCTTACTCTTCACCAACATAGATATCTTGAGCTCATGCCATTGATTTTCAATTCCCGTCAGCAACGCAGTTTTCTGATTGACCTTCATACAGCAAATTTTCGCTCTGCTCCCTGTTAACTGGCCGAGCTCCTCCCTCAGCCCTGCGCAGTGAACACCCGTCGTGTGCCACAGAAGGATCGTAAAGACACACACCATCACCTCAAGCTCCAGCACACCTCAAACTCTCCTGACTAATTTCATATCGATGTACAAAGTCTGGTACTGACTGGACAAGCTTATATCCCTTCTTACTGTCTCTTGTAAAAAGACACACAGCAACGTTACTTCCAGGCAACAGTGCAACAGTTTGAGTTAACTTGGTGCTTCGGGTCACAAGTTAACTTGACAGATGAGCCCTGTGGTGCACATCATTGCACAGCAGGGCCTTTTCTTTACAGGCTACGCTTACTGAAGACATGAAATTCACTGTCTCCAGCCAACACTTTCACACTTCCTTAAAGAGCCTTCTCCGCACTGCCATCAGTAACGGCCATCCTCACAGAACACAAGGAACCGAGCAATCCGAGAAGTTATCCAGTTAAGCAACAGCATCTGCACAGAGCTGCAGCAGCAGCTGGCATTTCACTGTAGTAGGCAGTAATTGCTTCCATTAATAGATTCAAACCATGCCCAGGGCGGGCCAAATAAGCAAAGACTCTCCCACCACTAAGGACAGTCTGTCCATGCAGGAGACACCAGCAACACAGCCAGAGGCAGGTAGGGCTGCTGCTACTCAGTCAGCACCCAACTGCAAAGGAACGGAGGAGTTCAAACCTGCTAATGTCTTGAACACAACAGCAACGACTACCGTGGTTAATTTAAAGCTTTAGCTCTAATCTTATTACTAGAAGTACCATCACGCTGACTCCCTGAGCAACAGATGCCTGCCCGAGCCTGCAGCGCTGCAAGCCTGAGAGCGAGAAGGGATTCGCTTTGTCTCCCAAACTTCCTACCAAGTTTCCCAGCCCAGCTCTGCACGGAAGGAGAGCTGCTGTGCATTGCTTCCCTCTGAGCTCTGCACAACAGGGACTTCTTAAGCACCTCCTGAAGTACTCTGAATCTAGCCCACACCTGGGTCACTACAATATGTTTACAAGTATCATTTAACTTTAATTTTTTAAACCATTAAATTACAGTGAAGCTAATTAGGAGCCTGCAACCTGACCATCTGCACTTCTAATAAAGCCAGGAGGTGCACAACAGAGCAAAGGATAAGCTGGTTTTCAAAGCAAGAAAGCTGTCTCGACTAGCTATACTAAGGGGGCATAGGAGGTGAAAATAAAACTTGTCCTCTAGTCCTGATCTCCCCAAAGGAAAGCACTGAAAAAAACCCAGAATAAAATCTAAGAGAGCTGCACATTTTAAGTCAAAATTCCTATCAATTCAAGGTATATTAGCAAGCAATCCAGATCTCAAAAAACACCTCAAGCAAGTGCACACGTACCTGCCCCTGCATTGCGAAGCGTGTCTAAAGGCCTACTAATCTTTTTAACAAATCTTTTCGTGTGCCACAACGTAGGCTTTTCTAACATTATAGAACAGAAAAAAAATCAGACAGGTTCAAAGTTGAATCTCGTTTTATTGTGTTGTACTCCGAAATATTTGAACGTAACACTCAGTGGTCCAAAAGCAGAGATAGGCTCCAAAGCAACGATTGCCTAAACATGGTCATTCCAAGCACAGTTTTCCTTCTCTTCAAACACTTTATCTATTTTTGTTCTGAAATACTGCCAGTTAAGTACTACTCGCTGCTTACTCACAATCCCAACAGCCTCCAACGGTAGTTTCCTCTAGCAATGCCATTTCAAGACCAAAACACAAGGTCCTAACAGCTGCCTGGAGCTTATAAACACGGTAAAATAATGGATGTTGCATTTACTCGCAGTTCGGGTCACCTTCGGAAGAACCAAGAGCCACACCACACAGTATTTTGGATTAGAAATTCGTGGTTCGTTTTGTTTCGAATTACACGGAATTTAAGAACAGTAATTTCAAGGAACTGCATCTAGTTAGTGTCCCATCCGAGGCATGAATGAATTAAAGCAATACAAAAACAGCTCCCGAAAGGCCATTTTTGAACCGACGCGTTTCATAATTCAAACGCACCTCCTTCTGCAAAGGTTCAAAGCCAACAGTTCACATCCTGAACATTGATGTCTAACAGGAAAGTTAACAGAAGGGGTCGAAGTCAGATTACTTTTACAATTTCCTGCAGATAAAGATAAAAGTCGCCGCCTGATATTATTTTACGATCTACCTCAGGTGATAATTTGAAGTATATGCATCAAAGACATGATCTCGTTGATCATTCCTTCAGCTATGGGAATAACCAGCAGCTGTCCTACTTCAGCTTCCACAGGTTTCCGTGTGAAAAAGTGACTAGTACCAGAAAGACGCATCCCCTCCCTTCTCCGATGCCGTACAAAGCAACATATCAAGAAAGATAAAGCACCACAACCATCACACGAAGGGCTATGGACTAAAGACCATCCAAAATCAGGTCTTCTTCAAGGTAAGGAGAGCAACAGCTGCTTTCTGGAAACAAGAGTTTTAGGACGAGCTGCCTAGGGATGAAATCTGTGCTTCAGATATTCATCTTCAAAAGCATCATCACCTACAAAGACTAGATGGACACACAAACACATCTGCTCCTAGCTATTTATTTTATTAAAGAGCTTAAATCGACTCAAAAATCCTCCATATATTCTGGCATCTTCAGCGATTTAGAGCTATAAGAGGAGTTTTATCTGAGTAGAATTGGGCCTTGGCGCTACTTGCCTGTCATCAAAATGAGGATGGGAGAAGACAGAGCAAGCGAGTTGTAAAATGTTTGTGGTTTGGTTTTTCTTTTAAAGAGTTAAGCCAAGCAAGAAAGATACTTTTCTCTGAAAGTGGTAATTTGAAGTTCAGCTCTACACTCTGATGATTTCTTTCTTATTTTCTGCTCTGAGATTTTTAATAAGGCAAAGTTTGCAGCAGGCTACTGTGCTCTAATGGAATGAATTGCTCAACAGACAGATTTTTGTTTCGGTCAAAACTACAGCTGAAATAGTATTTCAGTTCTACCATCTCCATAGTTCCTTGTTTATTTCTGTCAAGACAAATATTTTGCTTACTAAAGGAAAAATCACAGTCACCAAGAACTGTTGTCAGGGAACTAAAATAAAACTTTTCGGATTCTGTGCGTTAAAAAACGTAGCTGAAAGGCAAGGCTGGAGGAAAGCACATTTTAACCATCAAAAGCGGAGGAGGAAGCTGGCAAAAGCTAATTTGTCCTACTAAGAAAATAACATCCCTAATGTAAAGTCAAATCTTTCACAGACACAGGGAGAGGTGAAACTTCCAATGCAAAAAAAAAACCACCCCACTCAAATATTTTGAAAGATTGTAACTCTAATAATCTCAGCTACATTTAAATACTTCACCTTATGGCCAACAATCGAAGACAAACATTTCTAGCAAGGCAGCAGGGTGGATACAATCGGCTTTGAAACATAATACCCATTTTTGAAAGACTGTCAGTCAGAACAATTTTCTTCAGGAAGAGTGTACCTTCAGAAAGGAAATTCAGAACCCCAGGTGAAGGCAGAAAAAAAAAAGAAATTATGAGGGTTTCCAGAAAGACAAGATGTTTTTCTGGGGAAGAAAGGGAAATGTGTAGTGCTTTGGGGAAGGAAATGGATGAGAGACAGGAGAGGTAACTAAAACACCACACAAGCACACTTAAAGGAAACTACTACTAATAACAATAACAGTAGAACAAGGGTTAAAAGGTATGAAGTCCAACAACCAACTTACAAAAAGTTTTGCCAGCACCAGAGATTATACCTGATAGCAGCTAACGAAAACCGTTCCTTTCTGGACTCTGTCTCCTATTATTTCAGTCGATAAAGATTTTCCTGTGCCTTTCAGACCCAGGCTGTTCGGCTTTCCTATGTTCTGGTTTTCCTGCTTCGTTAGTTTAGAACGCTAGACGCCGTTAAGCTGTGGGGGTCGGCAGGCCTGCTGCTTGTCAAAAGACAGAAGGTTTGTATTTAACAACAATGGCTATTTCCTAGCTGTGTTTGTTAAGGTACAGACGCCCCGAGGTTTAGCAAGCAGAAGATGCATTCGGAACCTCGTTCTAATTCATGGTTATGACTTAACTGCTCTAATAGTGAAAGTTGGACAAATGACAGCACTGCCTGGGATTCTGGGTTTCTTTCACCACTCGTAAAACTAACATTATTTACCCATCTAAAATCCTTCCGAACCAGCCTTAATAAAACCTGCAGACCTATTACCAGCATGTATCTGAACTTCGATTTAATTCAAGAGCTCCTTATAGAATAGGCAACGCTAGTAAAATTTGATTTTCATAACCTTGGCTATTCTTCCAGGAGCAAATTTTACAATGTTATGAAGAGCTACCTGATTTTACTTGACAAAATTGTGTCAGCACCCTTAAAATTATAACTGAGACACCAAAACAAATAAAGAGTATGGTCCTGAATTCTACGCCCCGCACCCTATAGTCTCTTGGCTTCAGCTGAATTAAGAAAAGCAGCCCCTGGAAACCAAATTTGCTTTACAAGGCGACTTATTCTTATTCCAAAGTGCAGCACAAACTTGTACTTCCATTCAGCTGGAAAAGGGAAATTTCCATATAAAAAGATAAAGTGTAAAAAGGTAAGGCTAAACAAATATTAAAATAATGCATATAGTAGAAAGAGACCAATTAATCACCCGAACGAGTGAAACCATTTTTTGCAATGACATAGTTGCCGTGAAAGAAAAATCCAGTTGAGCTATATAAAAACAAGCTGCACAAAGAAAACCAAAAATCCATTTGACATCTCTAACCCTGCCAAGGCATCAATCCAAGTACAAGCAGCAACTGCTCAGCAGTTCAGAGCCGGTTTATACAGACATTTTATGGTGGCTACACACAGAAGAACAAAATCCATCTCTCATCATGAGAAATTAATGCTATTTATCTTGGGTAAAAAGAAAAACCAGAAATCAACAGTTTAGCACTGAAGAAAATGTAGGGATCTTCACAAGGCACTAGAAAGCCCATCAGGCATTTCAACAGGTTCCACAAGACATCTGCCATTCAGAAGGCACCCAAACTATATGTTTGCACTGGTGAGAGCTACTGCTGCTCAGTATTTCTGACTGGTCTTTCCAGTCACACATCAGGCAGTTGTTTCAAACGCACACGTTACACGGGTAAGAGCCCAGCCAAATCCCAGGCTCACGTTGGGCTGCAGGTAGGGCAACGATCGCTCGCCAACACGGCTGGGGTCACGCACAAGCATCACAGCTCACCCCTAAGCTTTCTTCTGGCCCATGCCAACCAAGTAAGAAAATTGGTGTCTATTTCAGGTATTAAAGCTAAACACAAGCCACACAAGCTCGCAAGACGGTCACTGCACTGTCTCACTGGATACCTGCAGGCCAATGTGCACAACAAGCGAAATCTGCATGTCACAGGCTCTTCATTAAAGCATCTAGCCCTCAGGCTCTTTAGTCTATTGAAATAATCATTTATACATCCTTAATTCTGTTCTTGCTTCGTAAACTCTGTATTTGATGTCTCACAGCTGTCAAATCCACTCGCTTTAAAGAATTAGTGCTATTCTCATTATATCAGTGTTATAACAGAGGCCATATACACGCTTCAATAAACAGGAAGGGGAAAAAACCCAACACCAACCAACAAACATACTTTTGTCTCAAGAAAAACCAGGTTCCCATTTTACAGATGGGATGCTAAGACCCACGGAGGCAGCAGGACTTGCAGAAGATCACACAAAGATCTGTGAAAGGAGCAGGAAACGAGCACAGACCTTTCAAGAGCCAGGCCAGCACATTAGCCACAACAATGGCTCTGAAGACAATGCAAGTTGGATTGAAGTTAAGGTGGTGTGATTATGGCCGGGTTCCAGTAAGTGGAACAATGCGAGAAGCACCTTCACATCTTAGACACGTGAAAATAAGAAAAGGTCTCAACCTTTTCTGCTGGAGCACTATAAACACATACCAACTTTGAAAAAAAACAAAACCCCACACGACTATTCTCAAGCTACAGGTTCTTCATGGGTACTGTGAGCTCGATGAAATTCTTAATAAACCCTTGAGTAGTAGGAACGTGTTCAGATTAAAATCTCCATAACCATGCAAATGATTGCACGCTCCTTGGCACTAAACACATTTAACAGATCAACTTAAACTGAGCAGTCAACAGGTAACTGAAGAGGTGAGCACACGATGGAACTATTCCCCTTGCACCTCCCCGTCTTTCCCCACGCTCCCTCAAAGGCAAGAAATCTTTTCCTGTTCTGATCTATTTTTACAGTCTAGTGCATTGGTATTTTGGATTATTTCCAAGGGTATTCTTTACTGGGGCATCACAACCAAACGCCAGATTTCAAAATTATTTTAGCATATTCTCATAGGCTACTTCGCAGAACAACACCGAATTAATAAAGGATCTAGCAATCACAGCCTTCTCAAATGCAAGCGCGTTAAAGCCAAGTAAACAAACGTTTAAAAGAAAATAAAATCGCATCACTAGCACAGAATTCAGATTCTGCTTCTTGTTCCCTCACAGGTTACATCAAGTTAACTCGCAGCCTGCACTCAGGGGGGATTTCTGAACGCAGCACGCACAGCCAGTCTAAGCCCTCGCCTAAACAACAGGTTCTTTTTTGTGCAGCTAACCAAGAGCCAGCTTTTAAACCCTGGGAGGCCAACAGGGATCTTCTGCCTCCACATCCCAATTTGGGTACCTCCAACTCCACTCAGGAGAGGGAGATCTGCCCCTCGCTTCCCAGAGGTACGAGCTCAGCGCAGCCATCCCTGGCTGGGGCGCCCTTTTTCTGGCTCCCTTGAACACCACAGAGGCACCCTCAGAGGCACCAAGCACCATCTCTCTGCCCGGGGGAGGCCGAGGAGCCGGGGCTGCCCTTTCGCTTTTCTCCTGACGTGAGCTTTTTTTTGTACCTTTCTCCTTGCTTGGCGTTGGAAGGCGGCGGGTGAAGCACGGTCTGGTTCCCTTCCATCTCCACGATGCACTTGGTATTCAGGTCCAGCTCTGCAAGGAGACACAAGGGGGGCTGTACCCAAGGGGGGGCTGTACCCAAGGGGAAGGCTGTACCCAAGGGGGGGCTGGACCCACGGGGCAGGCGGGACCGCCGGA
>WEIS01050639.1:0-11900 GCA_013389965.1 Todus mexicanus | reverse complement strand
GAAATTTTGATAGTAGCTTTTTTTTTTAGCAGATGTAATTCTTGCATTTAGGGTTTTGTGAAACTCGAAAGGAGGAAAAACATTCAGACAAGATCTCTGAGTTGAAGGAAAGCTATATACAGCTTCAGTTAAAACCTAAAGCATGTAGAAAAACCTTCAGATAAAACCTGAAAGTATGTAGAACTATAAAGTTAAATTAAGAATGTTCTGTTCAGGGCATTTTTTGTGAACACGACCAATAGAAAAATATATTTTCATAACCGTCATAGCAGTTAAATGGGTAGTGAAAGAAGTCATAGTTCACGTTTGAATTCTGGTAACCCAGTATCAAAAGGATAGGTCTTATGCTGATGATCAAAATTAATCAGGGAATACATATTTTCTTCAAATTCCTAGAAGTCCATTATATGATTTCTTACAATCATGTCAGATACTGTTGCAGAAAACTGAGCTCTTGTGACTATTCCAGAACCGTTTGATGTTACTGGGCAACCTGCCAAAGTCTCCTTTCTGTATGCCAAGATGGTAATTATTGACACTTCATAGGGAAAGGGTTTAAAGGAACTCACATCAATATTTCTTTCACAGTCAGAAACTGGAAATGTCACTATAGAAAAGAGATCCTGAAATCTTTGGGGATTATATTCCTGGACTGAATGAAAACTAGAGAGCACTAAGAAAGTTAACCTCAGGAAGACAAAACAAGGCTAGTGTGCAGATGCCTGGNGACAAAACAAGGCTAGTGTGCAGATGCCTGGAGTGGAACCTGGGTAGAACTATTTGAAGAGAATAAATCTCTTGAGGAGGAGTGAGAGAAGGTGAGAAATCTTTGTATGTGCAACATGTTGACTTTTAGGATTGAAGGTATGCTATGAATCAAATCAGGAAGAGACTGACAGACTCAGCTCTTACTCTTCAGGAATAAGCCATAGAGCTAAAGGGGAGGTGGCACACCATACACTGGGAAGGTTGAAGCGATCACTTTCTGTGCTTTCAAGGTATTATACCACATCTGTTTGTGGCATTTGACTGCTTATCTTTGGTTTTCCACATAGTGTCAGAAGGCAAATTAATTTGGTTATGTAGATGAGGTTTTTAGGGTGAAGGAGGGAAGTCTCACAGAGTGAGCAGATTTTAGACTAGGTTGTGAAGTTTCTGGTCATTCTGATCCTTTTCAAATGTGAATTTTAGCACTGACACTAGCTGTTACACTGGACTACTCTCTTGTTCGCGTGAAAAGTGTGTGCTTCGCTACTGCGACTGACAGCTTTACAGAGGGGTGTGGAAGTTTATGTAGATTACCATTAAGAGTTCATACTTGGCCAGACAAGAGCCACAGTGATTATATCACTCCTGCATTGTTATCTGAATTCTTTAGACGCTTGCATGTGATTATCGAATCCTGCCCCCTGCTTGCTACTTTGTCAGGCTCCATCTGCTTAAAAGGCAGCTTAACTCTTGTTAATCTTTCCTCTAATATCCCAACATGTGTTACTTGTAATGCTAGCAAGTAATTCCATAAAAAGTGGAAGTTACAAAGTTTGAATTCCTACTGATTTTGGTTTTGCACGGGGATTTGCTGGTTTCTGTTAAAAATTGAACTCCTATTCCAGTTTCTTTCCTGGTTAGGACTTCAAGGAGATCTCTCTTAACTTGCCTGCCAAGTCCCAAAGACATTTATTCAATTTTCAAATTTGTTTGAAGTTACTCAGTCTGTTTAAAAACTGCTGAGAAAGGGAAACACACTGAAAGACAGACAGACAGAAGGCTGAAGAGAGCCAGTGAGTTGTATAAGTCTTATATCTTTAAGAAACCTGTTAAAAAGGTTAGAAGGAAAAATTTACATGGTAACTGTTACATAGCTACATTTGGATGAGAGATTCTCGATCTCCATGCAAAACATTTCAAGTTTTGCCGTAGATTCATCTTTGCTGCAGCGCTAGCTTGAGTAGTTGCACTGAAGCTGTGCCATTTCAAGACAGTTCAGCTCAAAGCTCAGACCAAGAAATAAGAAAGGCTTAATATAAATAGGTAACAACTGCATGTTTTAAGGCAAGCTAAATCTGGTGATGGTTTAGGCCAGAAAGTGAACCTTTATTTGTGGTGGCTGAGGAGCTGACTGCTGTGAAACTCAGATCCCTACACAGTGTGATGGGGAGACTCAGTCAGGCACAGGATAGTCAAGTCTTCAAGTCTTCACTGCTTTATGAGCTGGAAGGTCAACTACACTTGAGCTTGAATCTACCATCCTGTGCCCTCCATTAAGTTAGCTGCCTGGAGCTTAAAGCACAGTTTAATCTGTGATAGAAACTTATGGTAGTCTGCTCAGGGGCAATGCTCAAGCTATACCTCAAACTAATTCAACAATCCCCGTGAGACAGCAGAGGTTTCTTAAGGAAGATACAAGATGCCAAGAATGTGTCTATGCATTCCAGAATAGCTTTTTATGGTGCCACAGTAGGAGGTTGAAAAAATCGTAGGATTAGCCCAGGGATGTCTGTGATAGGAAAGAACGGTTTCACTGATAGGGACCATGCATGTTGCTATTTGAATGTAAGAAATGAGTGTGTAGTAATCATTCTTATTAATACTAATAGCTACTATATTACTGTAGCTTAAACACCTTGCTCACCAGCTCTGTGAAAAGCTCTTACAAAAAAGTAGACAAAGGGGAGAGAAAGGTGGTGACACTGTCACCACATAAATGATGCCCAAGGGGACAAAAGCCTATGATGTCTGTACTGCGCATCTGGCTTGGTACTGAGCCAAGAGATTGACCTGACTAGCTACTTGGCTGGCCTCTGATTCAGGCTGAAGAGCCGTCAGTCATCTCCTCAGCAAGGAGTCAGTAAGGAAGGGTCCTTAAGCCACCCCTGAGATATTAGCTATCATCTCACACTCCCCTTTATTCAGCCTGACATCTAACAGGGTTGTTTAGGTCCTTGGTGATGGTCTGAGTAACTTGTTTGATTTTGCACCAAAATGAGAAAAAGGCTAGCACCCAGTCTGTTGAAGTGGAGAAACCATTTCAGTAGGTGCTTTCTACTCATCTCTTGGCCTGCCCTGGACCATTCCCTCATGCCACAGCAGGACCTCAGCTTTTCCCTGGTTTCCTGGGAGCTAACTGGAGTTGCAATACTGGGCACAGGGCACCACGTCCCAGACAGAGGAGTTTCAGAGTGATGGGCACTGAGTTACTGTGCAAACTTAGACCAAGTCCCTGCCCAAGGTGGCAGGGGACATGTCTCTCTCCTACTCCTGCCTCTGTCTGGTTTTGCTTCTGTCCTTTAAAATACACTAGCTGTATTTTCCAAACACAGAGTGGCAAAGTATTTCTTCTTTTAAGTCCTTAGACTTTGTGCTGAGTTTAGTGAGAGGTTTGTAGCTTAATGAAGAGATGGAGGCCCAAGTATTTAATTTGGTTTGGAACTTCATGTGTGTGAGTTACTACCAACCACAGTAAAATCTGCTGCAGTTACACAGTGTAAGTTACATTGTCATGCTGTTCTCATTAAAGTAATTAAAATTGTTTGCACAGTGAACAAACACGCAAATAAAAAAGGTGCTAATCAGCTGTATTTTAAAAAAAGTTGAAAGGAAAATGATGCTGTCTAAATGGTTTGGAATAGTCAGACCTATTCTATTACATGTCTGTAGCAGCAGGATATAACAAAGGTAAAGATTTAAGGCAATTTTGACACCTTAAAGCAGAACTGTTAGCACTGCATAGACTTTCAAATCCAAAGAGGATTCAGCCTGCTCACTTACTGCCTTCCACATCTTCAAAGGACCATGGCTCTTTTTTAATCTTTCCGCTTTGCTGTGAAGCCATAGGAAGTT
Source organism: Todus mexicanus (assembly GCA_013389965.1). Lineage (NCBI taxonomy): Eukaryota > Metazoa > Chordata > Aves > Coraciiformes > Todidae > Todus > Todus mexicanus. The sequence goes on along the minus strand of WEIS01050639.1, from coordinate 8,060 downwards.
ATTGACTTTACAGGCAGTTTTAGTACACAATCAAGCAAGAAAAAAATGCTGGTGTACTCTAAGGCTGCGAGTTCAAATCCTCATCTCTTTGTGTCACTCCCCTCTCTGAGCTGAGGAGGAATTTAAAAGTGCAGAACAAATGGTGAGCTGTTATACAAGGTTTTGTTTTTTGACCCACTTGTTGAGCCATAATTCTCTGAAGATTTTCAGGGAGGCTTTGGCTACTTCGCAAATCTTCCAAATGTGGATGGAATAAGCTTCCCACAATAATGTTGCTTGATTATAATTAGATATAGTCTGAACTCTGAATCTGAGCCCTGACTTTGCTCTTCTTGGAACAACTCCGGGGTAAGTGGAGACTGGAGGGCTTCCAGTGAGCACATGTTTGCTCGCTGGTCAGTGTCTGGACAGAGTGCTGCCTGCTTTCCGTTCAGGTCAAGTGTAAGAACTTTTAAATTTCCCTTTGCTTAGTGCCAGAAGGTGCTATTCAAACGGATACTTAAATCACCAATCAGCTTGACAAAACTGGAAGGGGAGCTGAGACCATGTGTTAGAACCGATTTTCCTTGAGTTCTGGGAACACAGACTTCTCCTGAATTTCAGTGGGGTGATGAGCACATGTGTCACCAAGAAAGAGATATAAGAAAAATAAGAACAGAAAACCAAAAAGCGAAGAGGGACTATGACCCCAAGTGAATGCTTCTGAAGGCCCTTCTGCCCACAGTGGGTCTTGAGCTAAGGCTGAGGTTGAACTCCACCATATGATCCTCAGTGTGTAGAGAGAAGGAGGACTCTGTGTCCATCCCTTGCAATTACATCTATATGTAACAAGCTGTCGCCAATGTCCCTTCTTCAGAAACCCTGAATGTTAGCAAACAGTTTGGGCTAATGTCCAAGTAATCGTCATTATAAAATAATGCAAAATAAACATGATGAAGAGACTCAAAAATCTTACACGAAACAATGTAAAGATCAGGAACTTAGTTTTAAATTTTGATCCTGACTGTACTTCAGCAATACAAGAAATCAGCTTGCCTATGTCTTGTAGCTCCTAGGGTGGTGCTGGACTAACTTTCCTCAGAAGTTCACACATGACCTTATGTTCTTTGACTGTATGAGATGCCACAAGATACCAAGAGGAAGGAGTTCAATTAGACATTTTGTTTTCTCACTCTTTTATTTGTTTTCTCCTACTCTTAGCTCCTGAATCATTCCTTGCAGAAAGCCTGAAGAACCTTGGAATTCTATTCCTAAGTGGATAGAACTGTTGCTCTTTAGCAGAAACTTTTGATGAAGCCTAAATAGTAAGACATAAAGGAACATTAACTTAATTGGAAGGCATAATGTCCTCAAAATATAGCAGTGATGACAAGTAATTTTGGATGTGCCCATTTTGGAGCATCCAACCTGAAACATTTAGAAGAGTCTTGATTTTATAAATGGGCTAGGTGTTCTTATAAAATTTATATAGTGAGAAATTTAAGACTGAAAAAAAAAAAAGTCTGTCATTATTTGGAGAGTCTTGAACTATAGCTTTAAGGAGTTTATGAGCTATGTACTGAATAACTGAGAAGTAAGGGTTCTGTGTTATCTAGGTCTTATTTGGCATTTGTCTTCTCTGTTTAGAAGTAAGGAGAAACAGCATTAATTACATTTCCAAATGTTTCTATATTTAGAACACTTGTGTATACCAGTTGAAAATAATATGAATGAAGGACTGAAAGCTTGTCTAAACATGCTCAAGGGATAAAAGTGTTGGTACCTACGTGAGCATTAGTTAATGTGGGAAGAAGATCATAATGAAATTAAATATTGTCTTTCCTTCTAATGGAAAGAATACACTTGGAAAACATAGATACTTCCAGAATCTATTTGTGATAGCTCTGTTTTCATGGCTTGAAATTATACTCTGTCTTCTGTAAAAATGAGGAAAACTCTACCACTGTAACAAGAAGGTAGAACATTTCTTCTGCTATCTTGAGAGCTAAGCACCGCAATAGGAAAGTTTTAAGAAAGTTTGATACACAGCTGAACTGGGCCAAAGGACTTGCTGTCCTCTCAAGGGCCTTTGCAATCTTATTTTCTGGTATTCTGTAACATACCACAAGAAACTCAGAGCAGGAAGTTCAATTAAACGTTTTGTTTTCTCTCTCTTGCAATTTTTCACCTGTTAAATCAAAAATATTGTATTAAATGTCACCAGGATGGATGCAGGCTCCGTCTGAATGAAGTAGGAAGCTGTATGGATCTGCTATTGCCACCGTATTGTGGAGAGGGAACACATATGTGAAAGCTACCAAACACTGCTAAATGGAGGTAAGGCTATCGTCTCATTTGTCCCACAGTAAATGTTTATTTGTTTACTTGTATTTTCATAGCTTTCTTGTAGAGTAGGACACAATTTCTTCCAATTTAATGATCCTCCGTGTCACACCTTTAGATATCTGGGATTTCTGAAGTTCAGTTGTCAAAAAAATTAAGTAACTTTTTCTCGTTTGTAAGTAATTGTTTTCCTGCTAGCAGAATTTAGGAGTTTAATACAACATGCATATGTTTGAATTTCTAGTAACTCAATTTCGGAAGTCAAAACTTTATCAGCCTTTGCTGTCCCATGAAGAAAAGGCATTAGCTGTGTGCTTCTGCTCTCTTTCACTAGTATGCTGACACCTTGCATCTTCATGTTCTTCCCACTTGCATCCATGCCATCATCCTCTTACACAACCCACTTTGGGGTGAGCTGGTGAAATTTGGCATTTGTTGCTAGACTTCTAGTTTGTGTCTTTAACTTTTCAGGGAGAGGCCTTGGAAGAATTCATTTGTTTTAGCCGAGGCATTAGCAGCCTCCCCCTTAACAGCCATTATACTGTCATGACCTGTCCTGCACATCTAACACTGATCTATTGATAGTTTTCATATCAGCATGCTGAGCAGGTTTTTATGCTAAATCATCTTTCTTCGCTGGTTCCTACTTACACTGCAGCAAATAAAAAGGCTTAGATTAGCACAATGGGCAAATGGGTCTCTTTATGTCCTGCCCTCTCAATGTGATTCTCTGAGTGAGTTAAATGGATGGACTAGCAAAGCTGGCCCTGAGACAGATACATGCTGTGGGGAAGCTATCCCACAGAGGGAATCTTATTCTGCCAAATTGTTTGGTGTTTTGTGATATTGACTAAGTGAAGTCAATGAAAGAACTTCCACCGGTGATGATAATCAATGTTTGAACATAAGGCACCAGAGGTAAAAGATCCCGAGAGCAGCCTGACTGAAACCTTCAACATGGCAAGTAGGAAGGTCCTCAGCGAAGCATGGGGCAGGCTGTTGTGTGAAGTCTGTGGAAGCAGAGCACCTATGGGCATGAGCCTCAGCCGGGGACCCTGGGCTGCAGCAGCTGCACAAGCAGGGAGCAGCAAGTGAGTCTCTCCTCAGAGTGGCTTACAAGGATAAGCAAGAAAAGAACAGATGGAGACAGACAGATGGAGGAACACCAGGAAACACAGAAAATATTAGTCAGCATCATAGGCAGTGACCTCAGCATACCAGAAGTCTGAGTGTTGTCAAATCTTTTGTAGGCATCTCAGAAAAGGAAGGCTTTAAAGAGAGTGTTAAAGATAATGAATTGTTTTGTAGATATTTACAGAGAGTGGCTTCTGAGTATCTGGGAGAGTGGAAAGCAAAGCATGACTGTGCTTGAAAATTCTTTCTGAGAACCTTTCAAGCTGTCTAATGGAAGATTTTATGGGTGGGAGTCTCTTTAAGATGCTTACTCTTGGTGCAGAGTATGAGATTGAAATCCATGAAGAACATTCCTCTAAAAATGAGATGACCTTTAAAGCATCAGTCTGGACAGATATGGATGAAGAAAATGCTATATGTGAGGGGTAGAGAAAAAGAAGATAGATTTTTTTGAGATACTGCAAGAAAAGGAAGGGGAAGGGGAAGGGGAAAGTGAAGGGAAGGGAAGGGAAGGGAAGGGAAGGGAAGGGAAGAGAAGAGAGGGCAACATGTCATAGGGCCTATTGGTGAAAAAACATGAGGGGACTGCTGTGTGAACATACAAAAGGTACTACCTGAGCAGCCCAATATTTCTTCTAGCACAACTAGTCCAGATCATGAACATACTCTGTTGTTCTAGTGAGAAAGGACAGCAGGGAAGATGGTTGCCTTGTAGCTATATACAACCAAACCAGAGTTAATGTCCTGTCAAGAGTGAAAGGAGGAGAAAAAGAGCTCAGATATCCTGTCACAGCTGTCAGTTTTCCTCACTGGTTGAGAAAGTATTTGAAGTCCTGGAAAAAGTGGGTAGCAGTGTGCATTTCTAAGGGACTGGTGGGTGATGTTGAAAGACACCTGGAAATAATACAGAACAAGAACAGAGTTTGGGGAAACTTGTGTGAAGGAAAACTGATGCAGGCAATAGAAACATAGAGGAAGAGAAATAAAAATAACTCATTGGCAGCCCTATTCAAGGGAGAAGGAGTGGGAAAAGAGGAACAGCTAGAAATGGAAGCGGAGAAGATCTCAGTGAAGATCTCAGTAGGAGAGGCTGCTGGCGAAGCTGCATTAGACATGGAGACATCCCTGTGTGAGAGTCATGGTCTAGAGTGACTAAAATATGGAAGATAAGGAAGAGATGCACTCCAGGGACAGCAGTTGCTGGGCGTGAGGAGAGAGAAAAGCAGCATACATGGGATTAGGAAGAATGGCAAAAAATAATAACAACGATGGTATATGAGAGTGGGAAGTGAGGGTAGACAAGAATTGTGGATGTGCACGTGGACAGGCAACTAAACCAGTGCATCTTTTGATTCAGTTTTAGTTTGGATACTGTGGCAAGAAAAACCATTCTGGCCTGATAAAGTTTTAAGCTCAATGACATTTCAAAATAGTTGTGTAGGCTGAGCTCCTGTTCAAGAAAAGTAAAATATTCAAATCAATTTATTTCTGGTTTTATTTCAGCTTTCTGGAGGTAAAACTGATGTGCTACTCCAAGAAGCTGGTGTTAGAGAAGGATGGTGATAATATACATGGGGAATGGAGGCAATAGAGGGAGAGGGATAAAAATGGAATGGAGACAAGGAGGAGGCTGAGGTGACATCCTTGGGAGGTAGCAAATAAATTGGGTTAAAAAGGAAGGAAGATGAAAAAGCTGTAAAAAAGCAATGTTGAGAAGACATAAAATAAATAATGTTTGGAAAAAATCCCATTCACAGAGGACAAGGGATGTACGCACCTTCTATGTAGCCAAGCAAAACGCAAAACAATAGAGTGGAAATCAAGTCTGAGGAAAAAGAAAAGCAGCTCATGGAAGAATTGTTAAATAGAAGAGTACAAAAAAGCAAATGTCATCACAGACAAAGTCATAAAGGTAAAAGTGGCAGAGTTGCTAGTTCAAGCAAGCACAGGCTCTTATTTTTACATATTCTGTAATTTAATATAACCTAATGATGTCTCAAACTCAAAACAATTCAGGTAATTCAAAGCTAATCCTTTGAAGACTGCAGGAATACAGTATATACATACATTCTCCCAAGCATTCATTTGGCAGGGAGCCTAGAAAACGCTGGTGTTCTGTGAAAGCTCACATGTAGCAGTGCACTGCCAAAATTTCAACAAGATGGTCTGTCACAAATTTGCCATTGAATTCATGGCACACCTAGTTGGCAGGCAGATTTAGTTGGAAAAGATAATTTATTTTCAACAGGGAACACTGAAAAAAAGAAAACCAAACCCTCAAACCCAACACCTTTTACTCTGATTTTCTCACAGTTTAAGCAAGCAAATAAATAAAACCTTGAACTAAGAAATAAAATGTATGGGGATTTTGAGAAATGAATTCTGTTTATGTTCCCAGCTTTTTATTAGTGTGCGTGTCAATTTTGTTCCCCTTCTTCTCCTGAAACATATGATGGAGAAAAGTCAAAGTACAGGGCAAGAAACCTGGAATCTGGAAACCAGATGAGCTCTTCATGTTTCAGGTTTTTTACTTCTTTTTATTCTTCTTTTTGCTTACAGTTTTGAAAATTTTTACTTAAGAGTTCAGGCATCCAACTGAATTATGGCTACTGAACAAGTTCTGCAACTCCTGTGCTTCACTGTCAGGGTAGTGGGTGGATGACAAAAGCAGGAGAGGGTTTTACAGGGTTAGAGAGAAGCTGGCTCTTGAAGGGAGAGTAGGACAGATTGTGGAGGAGCTGCTGCAAATTCTTTTCAATTTGAAATCTATAGGCTTTGATCTTCTTGTGAGATATTTTGAGTCAGTGGCTAAGTTTGGCAAGTCAGAAATCATCATTAGACAAGACAGAGATTTATAAGTTAAGGTCAATATTGGCATATATTTGAAAAAAAAAAATGCTGTGTATTGTCGGCTTGACTGGGCTATCATAGTGGAACAAAAGGTACTTTTTTTCCTATTGGCTTTAGAAAGGCAAGAAAATTCTGTAGCTGTCTTTCCTAATTGCCTCATTTTTTTTTGCTTCCTTAATTTGTCAAAAAATGTTGCATGCCTAAGAGACACCTGCATACCTTTGGTGCAAGGCAGACGTCTGGCAATGTGTTGATCTGGAGAAAGGTAAGGAAGTGTCTGAAAAACATGACTCACAATGGACCTGCAAGAGGATGGTGCAGTAGTCCAGGATCCATGCTGGTAGCTCCAAAGGCAATGTCATGGAGGAGAGAGCTGGTAAACATCTCTCTCTGGTAAATCTGAGGTGGGGACATAGCAAGCTAGAGGCTGCAGTTTTGAAATACTGGTAAAAGAGCTGTGTTCAACCTCCAAACCAAAGTGTTATCACTTCTGAAGGGTAATGTAAATACTTTGAGAAGACTCTTTTGAGCTTAGTGGATTCAAGACTGAGGAGCTATTCATATTTTCATACTATAAATAATGTAGAATATTTAACAACTCCTTAATATTGATGTTGGTGGCACACTGGTAAGCAATACTTAGCAAGTCAATGAGAATCATGTCAGACAAAGAGGTAGAAATCTTTTATCATAGATATTTAACAATATTTTGCTATCACTGTTGAGGGCTCTTGCTAGCCTCCAGAAGGCAAGTTATTTTCCATGCTGATTTCCTCCGAATTAGTGTCAAGTATTGTTATCGTCTTGTATCTCTACATATACTTATGCAAGTAGATGTGTTAATATAGTATTACATTGTATTGTTTAAAAATGTACAGAGATGCCATCTGTGTCAGCTGCTGTGTGGTCCAGTAACTGTTGTATTGCCTTATTTATATCATTTTGGGATATATTTGCTGTTAGAATTTCAGGCTAATCATGTCTTTAAGAAGGGAAAGGTTTACCTGGCTAGGAATCACAGAACTACAGAATGATAGGGGTTGGAAGGGACCTCTGGAGATCTAGTCCAACCCCCACTGCCTGAGCAGGTTCATCTAGAGAAGGTCACACAGGAACATGTCCAGGCAGGTTTTGAATGTCTCCAGAGATGGAGACACCACCACCTCTCTGGGTGGCCTGTTCCAGTGCTCTGTCACCCTCAAAGTAAAGAAGCTCTGCTTCATGGGCAGGGATGTAACTGAAACTGCAGTGATAGTTATTACAGATGAAGTATCTCTATCAACAAACCATCTTCCTATCAAAGCCTTCTCTACTCCAGAGTAAAATGGACTTAAAACTTCAGAAAGGAGCATGGCAATTTCTCACCGCTCTCAACTGTGGTGGGTCATATCTTTAAGAATAAAAAGGGCATTATTAACATAAACAAGCACTGGTAAACATCAGGAGCTTGTGATTGTTTTTATAGGACAGCAGTGATCAAGTGTTTTCCCTAAACAATCACAATGGTGACCTGAGATAGGTCAAATAGTCTGGAACTTGTTTAAGGTGCTTTTCGTGTTCGTAGTTCTTTGGAGACCTGAAGGTCCTTCTGAACATGTCCAGACATTGCAACATGTCCCGTGGAGGGCAGTCACTTGGAAAACTAGGATTGGCTGTTACGAAGAGGGTTACAGTTCTGTACAGACAAACACAGGTTAGAAGGCTTATGTAGCAATTAAAATGTAAGATTTCTTATCTACATATCGCAGAAGGGA
>WEIS01050638.1:1152-27223 GCA_013389965.1 Todus mexicanus | reverse complement strand
ACAAAAGAACAGTGGTTGATGTGAGGGGTAAACACCTTGAGTAGGTACCATAGCAAAGAAATGAGTAGAACTACACAGTAGAGCCAAGGCAGGATCATGACAACTGAGACATAGATTTAACAGCTTTAACAGATGTAGATTCTGAGTTTACCAAGTTTGTTGCTGATATGCAGTGGTCTAGATCATATGCTTAAGTCTCTCTACTTCTCAAGAAAGTTGCAACTGATTGTTGGAAATAATATTAAGTTAGTTCTTACTAGTCCCTTAATANTTAGTTCTTACTCGTCCCTTAATATTTTCCATGTGATCTATTATTGAGAATGGAATGTCTTCACAGCCAACCAGGTAAAACTACTCTCTCACAAAGCCACAACTAGACAATATAAAAACACAAAACCAAAGGAGAATCTCAGACAACATTGATACTGTTTTATTTCCTTTTTTTCTGTGAAAGTATATGGTGAGATACTCATGTATGACTTCTAATACTTTGTGTGAGATGTCTGAATGAACAGTGGCAAGGATTTAAGGGAACAGGATTATGACGTGGTGATAGCTGCCATCTGAGAATCTCTGCAGAATATTTCCTTTAATTTATTAATCAGCATAGGCTTCCATTTAATATTGGCCTACCGCTATTGGTTACGTTTAAAGAGTGCATTTTGATAAACATTAGAGTCCTGCTGTGAAATTTTTGACTAATGTGAGCTAGATACATTTTTTTTTTTCATGTTTCTTTCCGATGCCTGAGAGTGTAATGGAAGAATGATTGTATTTGTATCCTTTTATTATTCGTAACAGAAAACTCATTTATTTTTCCAACACCACCCGACTGTCTCATTTTCTTGATTCTAGAATTGTCAAAGGTGTTATTAAGAAATATGTGTTTCTTGGTTGAGTTTTGCTGCACATAGTATCTATTATTTCTCCTTTCCTCACTCATCTTACCCTCCTCCCTTCTTTATCTAATGTGACTCTGTGTATTTCTAATATAACAATACGTCTTTGAACCACAGAGATGTACAGAAAAAAGACAGGGTTGGTGTAAAACAGCAAACCAGTCACTGCCTGCCGTGCTTTCAGTTCTTAGCCTAGAGAAGAAATCAAAAAACTTGGTTGAATCGTATGTTGATTTGGCAGATTCACTTGTGCTGTTTTGTGGTGATCTAGGGGTGTCTATGCAAGTGTATCTTTGGCTTCAGTTGGGCAGTTTTGCAGAACTTTCCCAGTAGTTTGTTTCATATGGTATGATAGTTCAGTCTAGTTTTTGCTTTCAGATTACTTTGCATCTTCTTTCTCAGTTTGTTCTCTCTAGTTACAGGCTTCTAATTGTAACTTCACAATTTGATTGCAATTTTTTAAAAAAATTATTTAAATAGAAATACTAGGAGATTTTTTTAATATAAATTTGTTTCTCTCCAAGATGTCTTGGAGGTGAAATCCATTACATTAAAGATGTAGTCTGTAGCTGTCTATACTGTTTTAAAGCAGTCAGTTTTGGATGATGATGATGATATGCTGTAATGGTTTTCCTTTTTAGTGCTTCATGACTATGTGCTGCAATTTTTCTTCTTTAGCTTTTGTTGCAGGAAGACTATACCTCATGGCAATTTTTCTTATTCAGGAAAAAAATGAGTACTTCTGAAATGATTAGAACATGGGATTATTCTAGTAGGAAGGGGGCCCTGCAGGTTATCTTATTCAGCCTCCTGCTTAAAGTAGAGTCAGCTCTGAGGTCAAATTGAGTTGCTCAGGGTGTTGTCCAATTGGATCTTGAAACCTCTAAGGATGAAGACTGCACAGTCTCTAGGGACTTACCTGTTCCAATGCTTGATTGTCCTCATGTTGAAAATGTTCTCCCTGTAGCCAAATGGAACACTTGTTTGTTCATGCTGGTTGTCTCTTGTGATCCCACTATGCACCACCATTAAAAACTGATGGTGTTGATAACATAGATTTTAGCAAGCTGCTATTAGGTGCCTCTGAAAACTTACTTTCTTCAGACTGAACAGCCTCAGATCCCTCAGCCTTTCATCGGGAATGTACTCCATACCTCTGAGCATCTTAGTGACCTTTGCTCCAATTTATTCATGTTTTTCCTGTATTGGGGTCCCTAAAACTGGTTGTGTTATTCTAGACATGGTCTCAAAATACAAGAAACTATTTTAAAACATTAAAAAAAAAATCTTTACAGTAAAGGTTATTGATTTCTGGATCTGTTTGGTCTGAGACTCTGTAGAATCTTCATCCTTAGAGTTCAAAACCTGGCTACATGTGGCCTTGAGTGGCTTGCTCGAAGTGACCCTGCTTTGGGCCGAGGTTGGACTTAGATGGTCTCCAGATGTCCCTGTGAACCTCAGTGATTCCACAATGAGTTCTGAGTGGGGATAATCAACTTCCTTTCATCTACTGGTCCAGGAGGCTTCTGGCTGCCTTTGCTACCAGGTCATACCACCAGCTCAGTCTGAGCTTGCTGGCTGCTGAGACTTCCAGGTCGTTTACCACAGAACTCCTCCCCAGTCAGTTTGTCTCCAGCCTGTATTCTTGCAAGACTCTCTAATGCTGATTCATAAAAAACTATTTCTGAGGGTGTGTACTGCCATATGCAAAATATGGCTTAATAAGACCACTGTTCTCGATTATTTTTAATACAATAGTTGATAATTTCACATCCATATAATAGTATTTTGGTGCGTTTATATAGTGAATAAGGATCGCGATTTCCTTTTTTGTTTTTTTTTAATAGCTAGTTAATTTCCAAAACTATTTTGTCATGCATTTGAAGTTGAACAATCAAAAGATAAAACATTTCAGATGTTGCTCTATCATGCTTGTGATAAAACTAGTTGCCTTCAGAACACTTCTAAGCTGTAGATGACGCATGACTTTTTTGCATTGTCACTTATAGAAGTAATGGCTGTGCACATGGGAAAACTAGAACTTATCCCACAAGTATTTTTTCCACTTAATTAAGTAGACATTCCCATATATCCATCATAATTAGCTTTTTCTATTACTAAATCGTCCTTGATAACTTTTCTCAACAGAATCCCGTTAACATTCAAGTAAAAAGTTCATACTGATCTATGCCACCTGAAAACATAATGTTCATGTATAAAATCAGAGTATAACTCTTAAAATTAAGTTCAAGTATAATGGTAATAAAATAACCAAATGGGAAATATATGCACTGCATAATGATCTAACAAGATGTGTTAGAAACAGCAATAAAGTATTAAAATCATTATTTATCAGGGCCTGAGAATTTTAGAATAAAAGAGTGATAATTAATTTCCAGGGACTGGAGTATACCGAGGTATATTTTAGCTGTTTCTATGGCTGATTAAATAGCAAGATTTATGATCTGCAAAGGGAATCCTGCAAAGTTCTTCCTCGCTCCTGAGTTATGGAAAGTTGTTGCTAACATGTGCCTCAAGTCTGAATGATGGATGGGTGGATGGATGGAATGCTGCTTGGAAAGCTTTTCAGAGGTCTGCGAGAACAGGTAAATAGCAAGAAAATGCAACTCAAATATTGAGAAGTACATACAGAAATAACTGATGCTAGCTCATCTGAAAAATCTTCGAAGGACCTTCCAAAATATTATTTTCTAGGGAAAAAAAAGGTCTAAGATAGCTTTGTTCATTTTTGTTAAACTCCTGCAAGACAAGTTGCTTGATGCTTGGTAGGCGAGAAGCTGAACATGAGCTGCCAGTGTGTACTTGCAGCCCAGAAAGCCAGTCATATCCTGGGCTGCATCAAGGGGAGCGTAGCCAGCAGGTCGAGGGAGGGGATTCTCCCCCTCTACTCCGCTCTAGTGAGACACCACCCAGAGTACTGCATCCAGTTCTGGAGCCCCTGTTACAAGAAAGATCTGGACGTGCTGGAACGTGTCCAAAGAAGGGCCACAAGGATGATCAGAGGGCTGGAGCACCTCTCCTGTGAAGACAGACTGAGAGAGTTGGGGTTATTCATTCTGGAGAAGAGAAGGCTCTGAGGAGACCTTATTGAGGCCTTCCAGTATCTTGAGGGGGGCCTACATGAAAGCTGGGGGGAGACTTTCAGGATGCCAGGTAGCGGTAGGATTAGGGGGGATGGAGCAAAACTAGAGGTGGGTAGATTCAGATTAGACGTTAGGAAGAAGTTCTTCACCCCGAGGATGGTGAGACACTGGAAGAGGTGGCCCAGGGAGGCTGCAGAAGCCCCATCCCTGGAAGTCTTTGAGGCCAGGCTGGATGGGGCTCTGAGCAGCCTGACCTAGTGTGAGGTGTCCCTGTCCATGGCAGGGGGGTTGGAACTGGATGATCTTTGAGGTCCCTTCCAACCCTGACAATTCTATGATGTCTGCAATCCATTTAGGTAGCTCCTTTAGAGGTATGATAAACTGCAGATCTATTGTATGAGAATATGGGTTCGCTAGCAAAGCTAGATAAGGAATATATACTGTAGGTGTCTGCATCTGTCGATTATCTGTCTCTTGTCATGTGAACTGTGTGTCTATTGCCTATGCACTTTCATGCATGGATCAAGTTTCTCTATCACAGGTACCACAGGGTCTACTGTGCAAAGGCAGTGATAGCTTGTCTAGGATTTCTGGGTATACATTAACCCAACGCTTCTGTTAAGCTTAGCAAAATGGAGAAAATAGTCCTACCTTCTGCCTTCCTCTGCTGAACGTAGCACCGCAAATGTGGCATGTTCAGGAAAAATGTGACATATGATACAACTGTTTCCCAGGTAGTCTTCAGAGTCTCCACTAGCATCCTATAGGCGATACTGAACGACAGTACTGCAGCTGTACTCCGATGTATGTATAAACAGATCCTAATGCCAGTCAGAAATGTATGTTTTAGAAATGTGGAAGTCCTGTCAGGAACTGTCAAAAATGCCGTATTTATTTCTGTACGTAGTTGACTTAATGTTTGAGCTACATATTCATGCTCTGTGTCTGTTCCTGCAGCTACTATTGCTGTAACTCCATCTGTGAGATATGGTAATAACTGTTTAGCCATTTCCAGAAATCTGGATTGTTCATTTTATGCTAGCATCTTGTCCAAGTTGAATCCTGAGAACGACAGAACATTGGCATGACAGATCTGAGCAACTTGATCTAGTTGAGGATGTCCCTGGTCACTGCAGGGAGGTTGAACTAGGTGACCTTTAGAGGTCCCTTCCAACCCAAACCATTCTATGATTCTATACAGTTTTTCTTTTGAAATTGTGACTATTCTAATGAAAAACAATTGATGCTTGATCAGAGTTGTGGTTTAAATCACTTACAAAAGTAACAGCTGTTTTTAATGTTAGAATTAAAGTGCAAGTTGTTTTCTAAAACTTCATGACCATTAGTATATGTAATCATTGGGATATGGCTGCTGATGGTTGCAGACAGATCGCTCTGTCTTGCCACGAGTTTACTGTTGGATGGAGACTTCTGTTCTTGTGAATAAACAATAACAAGGGATTCCTCTTACTCTTGTCATTATCAGTGGTTTCCATAAAGCTATTTCTAAATTAGAAACAATTTTAAATTCAAATATCCAGTTTTTCAAATTTAGGTAGTAATTGGAAAGCCATAAATGTGAGAAATTTCATGAGAAATTTCTTCTAATGAGGAATGGACAACTTCAACATTTTTAGTAATCACTTACCAAATGATACCCCTAAATGATATTTTTCTGTTACTGTATCTGCTTTTCATATCTGAGACTCAAATCTTAGGCATGACCACAACAGATACTTCCATCTAGAACCCTTTCTGTATTCATGCACAAATGTCTGCTTCTATTTTTCATACATAATTATATATAATAATAGTCTTTTCTTTAAGCAGGTTTTACCCTTCTCAATTCAAGACAATGGTCCTACACAGAACACACATAAATTACTGTTAAGAATTAATACCATTAAGGGCAGACTTTTTTGAGAACAAAACATATGCAGTATTGTGTCATTCTGTGTGACGTTTCCAAAATACCTTCAGATCTTCAAAGTCTTATTTGAAGCTTCTCTTCATAAGTGATTTGAAGACTTTAGCTGATTGGTGGTGGTGGGTCATAGGCTGGACTCGATGATCTAAGAGGTCTTTTCCAGCCTTACTTGTTCTGTGATTCTATGATTTATTATTACCTGAAAAAAAAAAAAAAGAACAATGGTAGGAAGTTAATAAACTCAAGCAGCAGAGTTGTTGCAGCTACAAGCTATTGAACTGTAATTAACACAATTGTTATGTTAGTCCTGTTCTTTTGATGTGATAGTAATTAAAGCATGTCTGCCGTTGTCTTTTCAAAATCTGGAATAGTTAAGATGTTAAAAAAGCATATCTGATATGGTCTTCCTGCTATGATGCTGAGGAGATTTAATGGGAGTAGCTGAGGATTGTGTCATGGTTGTTGATGATCTGACCTTGGACAGATTGTTTCAAAGTAGATGCTGAAACTCTTGATGTAACAAAAATGGAGATAAAAAATGTCAACATTCTATATTTTTGTAATAAATTATCCTTCAAACTTGTGTACTTCAAGACAGTCCTGAGTCACAGTATCACCTAGGTTGGAAAAGACCTAAAAGATCATCCAGTCCAACCTTTAATCTTTATCACCCCTAAGACATATCCCTAAGCACTTCATCTATACGCCCTTTAAGCACTTCAGCGGATGGCGACCCAACCACCTCCCTGGGCAGCCCGTGCCAATGCTGGACAACTCTTTCAGAGAAAAAAAATTTTCTAATGTCCAACCTAAACCTCCCTATCTCCCTCTTATCCTATCACTATTGACTTATGAGAAGAGACCAGCACCTGCCTCTCTACAATGTCCTTTCAGATAGTTGTAGAGAGCAATAAGGTCCCCCCTCAGTCTCCAGTTCCCTCAGCCGCTCTTCACAGGGCCTGTTCTCCAGGCCTTTCACCAGCCCAGCTGCTCCTCTGCCCCTGCTCCAGCACCTCAACGTCCTTCTTGTACTCAGGTGCCCAGAACTGAACACAACCCTTGCGTGGCTTGCTTGGTCACTGGAGGACTTCGATTCCTTCTCATCAGTTTGAGAAGATTGAATGTATCACTAGGATACTGTGCATCAGGATGCCTAGTAAGAATTTCAGAAGCAGTTGCAAACTCTGCTCAGTTTGAAATATATCTGTGATTTCCTCCTGTGAGAGTGTCTGGTAATGAGTAAACAAGAAAATCAATGCTCAAAACTGCTTTGGTGTGAGAGGAATGGAATAGGGTAGGTATGACTTCAGATTTTAAAATTTTTTTCAGGGGGATTCAGTAGAGCACAGATAAGCAGACATGTACATGAAGTAAGTTTGTAGAAAGTATAAACAGAATTAATGGTTAAAGGATAAAACCCATATTATGCAATATTTCCTGTAACTTGTCTAAAGCAGCACAAATCTGGCAGCTTTTGGAAGTTATCAGTGAGTCTCTGAATAACTGTATGGTTTAATTGTATTTCCAAAATACATTTTGATAAAGTCCTATATCAGAAGTTCATAAAGAAGCTAAACATTCATGGTAGAGGCATTAGGTAGAGGTCTGTTAGCACACAGAGAGAAGGGTTTATAGAAGTAGTCCTTGAAAGAGAGAACATCTCTTGACTACTTTTAAAACTTAAAATTAGCTCATGCTTGGTATGCTGTACCCTGTACTAATCCCTTCTGTCCATCCCATTTTGAAAC
Organism: Todus mexicanus; assembly: GCA_013389965.1. Classification (NCBI taxonomy): domain Eukaryota; kingdom Metazoa; phylum Chordata; class Aves; order Coraciiformes; family Todidae; genus Todus; species Todus mexicanus. Next base: position 19,545 of record WEIS01050638.1, on the reverse strand, counting down.
GATGAATTGAAAGTTAAAAAAATAATAACGGAGCAAGATTAGTGTGATCAAAGGTATAGAACACTTTCTGGGTGATGGATTATGTTCTTCTGCTTGGATGACTTAGCTAAGTGGAGGAATGTAATAGAAGTCTTTAAAAAGATGAGCTGCATGAAGAAGGCGAAGAGGGAGTAGTTGCTTTCCATCTCTTCTGATGCAAGACGTAGATAGTATCTTGTAGTACTTCTGAGTGATAGGCTTGAAAAAGAGTGGTTGAGTAACTGAGCTACAAGGCTACTTGTCAAAGGATGAAAAACATTTTGCATGGGTTTGGAACTTGAACAGTTTGAAGTTGGTTGAATAAAAATCTTTAATCAACTTTAATTACCAAGATGACCTTGAATTAGGGAAGTTTTAGTGCTGCAAACTGCAAGGATGCTGTGAGTGTCACTGCGAGCGTATTTTGCTCTTACCATTCTCTGTAGTCGTTTGCTCCTCACTGCTCTTAAAAGGGAAGAAACAAGGTGGTTCTTCTCTTTGGCCTAGTAACCAATTCTAAATTTGTAACAATAAGCCTTTGTTGGGATTTCAGGTAATAGAAAATTGAGGGCATCAGTAGGATTTATCCTGAGTGCTGTATTTTTTCTTCAGGAGACAGGTCTTCTTCAGAAGCTCTTAAGGAGCCTGTGCCTCATTGGAAGCCGGTAACAGCTTTCTAGCCTGTCACTGAGAGTAAAGTTTTCAGCAAGAGAACAAATGCATTTGTAATCAGTTCCAAATACTTACATAAAAGGCATTGTTTTCTATGTTTTGGAGGAAATATACTATGCTACCAGTATGCTTCGGAATAATAGTATTTCATCTTCTTACCTAAAATTTACAGCATCGGCTTTTGGGATTGTAAGTATCAATATTTATGATTTCTAGCTCTTACCTGGGTTTGAACTGTTGTCTGGCCTATGCCATAATCCAAAAATACACCCTGAGCAATTATTTTATTGCCACTTTAACACTTTCTGTAATTTATAATACATCCACTTGTGTAAAACTGAGGTTTGATTACATAGCCCAGTAGAAAATTGGCTCTTTGATTCTGAGATTATGAGACTGAGACTATTATAACATGAGAATCAGTACCTACTTTTTCATAAGATACTGGTTTTTTTCTCTCCTGTTATGTAGGAATAAAAAAAGATACTGTTTTCTGTGTAAAAAATACTGGTCTGCAACGCTTTGTAAATATCTTTCGTGCTGCTTATGAAATATTTAGTTTTCAAAAGTCAGGCTTAATAATTACAAAGGTTGAAAGATATTTTCTTTTAAAGGAAGTATCTTGGAGTAATCATGGAACACACTGTGGAATATGTGCTACAGCATACTCCAGCACATTTGTGTGTTTGTTTATAGGCGTGCATGCTCTCTCTCTCTCCTGCACCATATTTAACATTGACTTTAAATTATAATTTCCATCTTCAAGAAACATTTTTGCGTAACTGTGCTTACCATTGATAGTGTTAACATATATATTTGCTATCATCATCTAAATGTCATGCTTCTCTTCCACTTGTCCCCAACTTTTTCACGTACCTTCAAGAGCAAGATGAACTCAGATTTTTAATAGAAGTTTGCTTAGAGGATTTACAAATAGGTGAATGAAGTATTTAAATGAGTTTAAAAAGCAAAACTGAAAAGATCAATTTCTGACATAATCAGACAAATACGCAACTTCAGAAAGCTTTTTATTCTTTCAGTTGTCTTTTGTTTGTGTGATAATATAGTCAAACATACCTAACATACCTAACTTGAACATTCATAACTTGAACACTGTGACAAGAGGGCATGACCTTAAGCTGCACCAGGGTAAGTTTAGGTTGGATGTTAGAAAGCACTTCCCCATGGGGAGTACTTTCACATTTCATCCAGTACCTGAAGAGGGTCTACAAGAAGGCTGGATAGGGCCTGTAGTAATAGAATGAGGGGGCAGTGGTTTTAAGTTAGAGAGGAGTGGATTTAGATTAGATGTTAAAAACAAGTTCTTTACTATGAGGGCGGTGGAACGCTGGCACAGGTTGCCCAGGGAAGTAGTGGAGGCCCCATCCCTGAAGATACTCAAAGTCAGGCTTGGCGAGGCTCTGAGCAACCTGCTCTAGTTGAGGATACCCCTGCTCACTGCAGCGGGCTTGGACTAGATGACCTTTGCAGGTCCCTTCCAACCCAAACCATTCTATGATTCTATGATTTTACGTTTGTTAGTGAACAGCTTGTGTGACCTGAAAAGATGAGAAGCACTGTGTCCATACTGGTGCTTGGCCACAGCCATTGTTGCATTATTTACAGCATTTTTGCTTTTCAATTTGACTGGCTCTATTTCTCCTTCTGTGATGACAAAAGAAGTTGTTTTCTTTTACTCTTCAGCTTTCCGCTTCTCTTAAAATTATTCTGTTGTCACCTACTTAAAGGAAGAGACAAGACTTTGTTTAGCTAAGACCTATGAACTCTCAATTTTGAAAATAGTGTAGATGTTGTGCTGAGGGACATGGTTTAGTGGTGATCTGGCAGTGCTGGATTAATGGCTGGACTTGATGATCCTAAAGGTCTCTTCCAACCTAAACAATTCTATGATTCCATGATTCTTTGTTTTCATTTGTTTGTAAATATATAAAGTATATATATCTCTTTACACATACACAGAAGGATATGGATATATATGACTTCTGCTTACAAATTTAATGTTACTGTATTTATATATAATACTGTATGTATTTGATCCCTTCTGTGTATTCTTATAGCTGCCTTTTTACTTACACAGCAGATGTCATTCACAAATGCTGTTTACATTCTTTTTTCCACCTGTAAGTGAAATAATTGAAGAAGTCAGAAAAAAAAATCAGATTTATTGCAGACTCATTGTTATGAAGTACTCATAGTATTCTGGAAAAGACTTAAAATTAAAATTACATGGTGATAATGTTGAACTTACTGAACAGTTGCTTTGGAAGTGCCTTGAATATGCACTTAAAAAACATCTGTGTTCTTTTTAGTGCTCCATCATAAGTAGTAATATTTTGAACAGATAACTGTCATTACTGTCAGTACTGTGGCTGTATGTAATAATTGGAAATGGAGTATATTTGTTGCAATATACATCTGTGACTAATAAGAATCTCTTTGATATGTGTGGTTGAAGATATTAGAATCTACTTTAGTTTTTTGTTCCTGATAGACACCTCTCCCACCAAAAAAAAAAAAAAAGGCTAGAGGTATATGGTGTAGATATTGTAACATTTAGAGGATATTAAGTATGCAGGAGCACCATCCCTACTTCACCCAATGTGGCTTTCTCTGTGTAACCACAGAAAAGGTCACATTAGGACTTTTCAAGGTAAAAAGCTTTCCAAGTTATATTTTCCATCAGGATTCAGAATAGAGCTAGGAAAACGGATGAGACTTGATACCCACTGGTTGAACATGCGTTTAGAAACTGTAAGTTCTCTTCCCGCTCTCTTCTTTCTCCTCGTCTCCCCTTCTGTGAGCATTGGAGGATAGTCCCAGTTAAATTTGTTCAGTGTATTTTTCTTGATTTTTCACTTTCTAACCAAGTTTCTTCAATTAAGAATTTCTCTAACTTTAAAAATAATAGGTAATTCCTTACTTTTTTGTCTTTTCATGTTTAGTGATGGCTATGATTGAAATATTTTGTTTTGAATTATATATAGATGTCCCGCCAGACCTAGTTGTAGTTGCAGGGCAGTGAGGTCATTATACCAGCCTCTACAGAATAAATACAGACTACTAACATAAAGATTTGAGACTGAAGCAAGTTGTGAGCTCCTGTGACATTTTATAAAGTCCTAACCTTTTGTATTGTAAGGTGAAACTAATTATGTGTTGGAGTCTGAACTAGATATTATAACCATTCAGCTGTGAAGTAGGTTAACATAGTTCGTTGAAAGTCTGTTGGAAGCTACCTGAGCAGAATATCAGGAATTTAGATATTGCACACCAGTGCATGAATTTTTTATGATTATCATAGATTCTGTTCTGTTCTCACTCATGCTTTGTCATATATGAATACTTGCTAGGAAGTGTGAAGAACAGCGGTTAGAAATGTAGGACAGTTTGTTAACTGTTTCCTGGTGGTTTGTTGAGGCAACAGTCCTGTTCTCAGTGACTTACGACTATTGAGACTTTGTCTTTTGCGTAATATTAATGGTTGAAGTTATATGTGGAATAAATGAGGAAATACAACGAAAGTTTGCAGGATGAGTATTGATACATTCATGTGAGGACTCAAGTGTGAGAGGGAATAAGTACCAGAGTTGAACACTGGAACACTTCTTTTCTGCAAAAGTTAGGAGAGAACTTGTAGTGGGTTTACATGGCAAGGTTTTGGTAGCAAGGGAGCGGCAGGGGTGTCTTCTGTGAGAAGAGCCCCATGTTGGACAGAGCCAATTCCAGCCAGCTCCAAGATGGACCTGTTGCTAGCCAAAGCTGACCCCATTGGTGATGCTGGTGGTGCCCCTGTGGTACATATTTAAGAAAGGGTTAAAAACAACGTGCAGCTTTCCTTTAACTGTGTTGCTAGCATTTTCCTCCACTTTTAAGCACGAAAGAAGAAAGAATAGTAGATATAAGAATACTTCTTAGGTTTACGAAGTCCTTCTCACAGTTTCACGAGCTTGAGAAAGTCAATTACAAGTGTCATAGGAGGGAATATGTACAGAATAGTTTAATTAGAAGAGAGGACGAGGGGAGCCAATGAAGTTCTTTCCAGTTAGATGAGTCAGCACAAGTGGAAGAGTGACTCCCTGCTGTGTTCATTTGCAGCTGAAATAATGAACAGAAAAATAAATGAATAGGCAAAAGATTAAATGTAGTGAGGAGCAAATTTATCTGTTTTCGAATCCAAGATGGCAGTTTTGGGTTACATTTCCAGGTGTGTACAGAGTAAATGATGCTTTGAGAAAGAAAATGGTTTCAGATTCATAGATCACAGCTGGGAGTTGCACTGCCTGGGGAGAGACTAATGATTGAAGTAATAGTGGTTTAGCTCTATGTTGGCTTTCAGTGTTTAATATGTGAAGATACTTCTACAGAGGATCTGTTATAGATTAAAAAATTTCAGTACCGTGTTGCAGTAAATGTAGTCAAGAAAATCAGTATGACTTTTTTTTTTAATATAAAGAAAAATGTGTCAAGAGACATAAAAATGAACTGATATTTAACCCTTTTACTCTAAGGCCAAGTTAAAATTTGAAATTAAGAAAATATTCTAACATCAGCGGTGGTTTTTTAGGATAACTTTTGAGATAGTTGCTCAGCTCTCCAATTGATTTTCATAAAGGAATGACTCAAACAATGGCAGTTGAGATAAAAAGTACTTTACTGTGGTTTTCTGTGTACATAGTGGTTACACAAAAACAATTTTATGTAGCAACTTTCGTTTAAAATAATATTGGTAATTTTCTTTTCTTGAATCTCTCCCTCTAGAAAACCATAACAAATGGAGTTTAGTGAAGGGATTGTCCATTAAATATTCAGAAACATTGCTGTGTATTTAAATATTGTCTTTAACCCCAAAGTGATCAATCTCTTCAAATAAAGTGGGACATATCTTTCTCTTTTTCATTGTTTCATACTCCATTCTATATTATAGAACTGCAATCCAAACATAAAAAAATACAGTTAGAGTTAATAAATTCAAACAAATACATGCAAATACCCTGTCATTTTAGCTATAAAGCTTATGTGTTAGATTTAGATTCATAGTATTCACTGTAACCTTGGGTTCAGAACAGTCATGACTCCATTGAAATAGACTTTTGATTTCTTATGCTGCTGGAAGGTATTATTCTGAACTTCTAAAGATCAAGTTCTTATCCTGTCACTGATTTGGGTCTAAATTTTCATATTTCCTACATTATTTGTGTTAGACTTGTAAATTTATGAGGAAAAAAAAGTCACCTTAAAAAAATCTCTAGTGTGGCACTTTTTGATATTTAAGATGACAGCCTTTTAAAGCTGCTTGGACTTCTGCAATAAAGCTGTACCTTCAGGGGCACTAGATGAGCAAGTAGAGAGCAATTGATGTAGTCATAGCTATGGGGTGTACTGTTAGAGATGGGGATTTGAAGTAAGACTACAATGTGTGAAACTAAACCCCATTCACCTTAAAACAGTAGAAAAATACATTGATCGAGAGAAGTACTTGAAACACAAGAAGCTTCTTTTGTTCTTACAAACTTATGTATGGTATATGGTCTCTTCTTCAGGACAACTACACATTTGCACAGCCAGGAATTCAGAAAAAAGTGAAAATGTTGGAAGAACTTGTTAGTCGGATTGATGGTAAGTCTTAAGAGCTAATCTAGTTTCTGACTGACGTTTAACTGGAAGTGTTTTGTTAAAGTGTTTGCAAGAAGTCAAGCTGACATCCCTGCAGTTGCCTATAATGGTGGGGTAACAGCGCCTGCTTCAGATGAGGTGTCATAATCAATTTGTGGTACACTGGCCTTTGTAAGATCACTGTCATGTATCATTTAAAAGAAAGCCACTAGAGCATGAGCCACTTTCATTACTTTTTATTAAGGCAGTATAATCAAAACTCAATGGCCATTTCTTTGCAGTAGAGCAATGACCACATACAAAAGGCTACCAGTATTCATTTCACGTTAAACTCAATGATTGTTGTAATTCAGGCAAGTCGCTGTCGTTGTTTATGGTTGTCCTTCGGCACTATGTTTTGTGCCTTTGTGCATCATTTTGCTATCTGGGATGCCTGAATAATTTCTCTGTGGAATCCAATTAATTATGAACTCTGGAAATAACATCTTTAATATTACAGATAAATTACAGTGTGTGCAGGGGCAATTTTAGATTATGCTTTCATGTTTTAGCAGGGCACTTTGAAATATTTTCTACCTTCATCCTTAAAATAATTCCCTTCATGAAATGCTGACTGTCATATTGCTAGAACAGAGTTTAATTAAATGAAATGCAAGAGATAATGCTTGCCCATTCTAAACATACTCTCTTGATAGTTTGTTAAATTAATGAACAGAGTATCAACAAAATGTTGCCAAGCAGAACCAGGCATATATTTGCGACACTAGCCTGTAAGTGATGAAATAGAAAACATAGTTCTTGAGTAGCTTAATATTTGATAATCGTCTTGGAAAGATTAATTCCGTCTTTTCATACACGTACTGTGAAGCTTTTTGGTGCCAGCGATTACCAGATTTTGGGTTGGCCTGCACATATTTACAACCCGAATATTTGATAGTGGTCTCCATGCCCTTTTAGGATATTAAAGTATGTTGACTGATCAAAAGCTAAGGCCAGGAAAACAATGTTTATGTAATATTAAACTATAAATGTAAATGTATGTAAAATTTTTCATTGTGGATGTATTTTTTTAAACATAAATGAATATGAAAAATATAAGAGCATACTTCTATATATAGGATAACGAAATATTTGTTTAAAATATTTTTAAAGCAGTGTATATTGTTACTAAAAAATAATGTAACTGCTTGCAGTGTGACTTTGCATATGTCATTTTGTGCTTATATTAATATTGGTGTTTACATTTAAATTACTTATAGAAGCAAATGATTGTATATTAAATGAAGTGTGTAATAATAATGCTTATAAATAGACTTCCTGAACTTGGTTTATATAAATATTCTTTATGTAGAGAAGTTCTTTTACCAAGTTTTTAAAATGAAAGATACCATTCTGATAATCAACCTTATTGTTTGGTTTCAAAAACCAAAGAAATGTGATGTAGCGTATTCTTGTTTAAGGAAGAAATGCTGAAGACTTATTTGTACCTTCAGTGCTTCAGGGAAATAGTTAAATAACTTTTCTTAGTGGTTATGTTTGGGAAGCACTTTTTTTTAAAGGCTTCACACTAAAGTAGAAAAAAAAAAAAGAAAGAAATAAGATGGACAGTTGTAGTAAATATATGTGTTTTCTTAAACTGTCCTTTACTAGACTGTGTAACTGAAATTAAACTGTGGTTTCCTTGTTTTTATCTGATTTAAAATAATTCTGTGAGGTCTTTGTAGGTCTGTATTTAATAGAACATTGTTAAAGTAGTTCCACATCAAAAACTGTAGTTGTTTATCTTTCTAAAGGTGGATCCAATTTTTTCATAGATGTTTTTTGTTCTAAATTGTATAATATTTAGTAAAGGAGGCAACCAATACAATGTATATTTTGTGTTGAGCTATAGGTTATGGCAGATTTTTTATTTGTGTGTCCGTGAGTGTAGATAACTGCCAAGATTTCTTTAAAATGAAGATAAGTAGTAAACAATACCTTTTCTACACTAATATATTTTTTTAGTCGGTATTACTAGACATCATGAGTGTTTGCTAATAATGCTAATGTTTGATAATAATGTGTTAATGTTAATTTTTCATTATGTCGTGAAGACTTGCAAAGTAACACCTTAGATTAATCTCGACTCTAGGTCATTTACAGGGTTGGGTAGTAGAGGATGATTTCCTTTTTTTTTGAATAGTATAGTTGGAGAAAGCAAAGCAAAATCCTAACTTAAGGAATAAATCATCTTATAGCAGGTATGTTTTGCAGATTGTCAGTATGACATACTTGTAGCATATGTAGAGAAGATGTTAAGGGAAGCTATTTTAAAATGGGGATTATAACACTTCAGAGTGAGGGAATTTTCTTTATACCTTTTATCATTATAGAAACTGTGTAGTGTATTAAAAAACCATCATTGCTTTCTGAAAACAAAGATGGTAAGATTTAGATGTAATTGACATTATGGAAACCTTGAACTACTTAGGTTATATGGGGCCTCTGGAAGTCAGTGTTCCAAACCTCTGCTCTTGCCTCTCTTGATCTAAGAGGACAGGGCCAGCTTCGATCATCCACAAGCACAGGGAGTCCACTCTATGCCATTATTAGTTGTTAACTAAGATGTTGCACAGTACTGGCCCCAGTATTGACCCCTGCAGGATGCCATTCGTCATTAGTTGTCACATGGACTTTGTGCTACTGATCACAATCCTTATAATAATACAGTGGTCCAGTTAAAAGTTTTGGATAGTAAAAGATACACATTTTTCAATATTCTTGGGGCTGTTTCTTTTTGTCTAGAAGACTGTCCACTCAGTTAATTTCTTTTGCCAGAAAAATACACTGTATATGTATATATGTAAGATTAAAATAATTTTTTAACTAGACAATGGTGGATGTGTATTGCTGTCATTTCATAAACTTTTGGATGCCTCAGGTAAGGGATCCTGACCTAATTGGCTTTTTGGTGGAATCACAACATAGGTTGTTTATGTTTTTGTGCTTTACTCTTCTCTATTTCTTTTTGGTTTTGTCTGTTTATCTTTGTACTGTGTCTGCTGTACTAGAGCTAAAGGGAAATAAATGGCTGATATGAGTTCAGTAACTTTGTTTTTAAAAAACAATCTCACAATCTGTGTTTACTGTAAATAGCCTAAGTGATAATTAAGATTATTGTGGAAGAAAATAATATTCCTCTTGCTACTGTGTCACATTATTTTCTTGATGCTGGATAACTATACGGTGAAGAGGATCTTAATATAGTAGGTATCTGTGTGAGCAGGTGAAGTTTGTACAGCTCTTTTGCTAATAGTAATGGATTACCAGGGTATGAAAAGTGATGCTCACCCTTCGGAGAGTGTTAACACATTATGTTAGTGATTCAAGCAACCTTCATTAACCTAGCCTTACGGATCACAGCTCCTCTCAAAGTACACTGCAGAACATTGCAGTAGACTTCAGACAGCCCAGCTACTCTGTTAATTTAATCATAATTTCAGTCTGTTCAAACTCTGGAAAATAATTTTGATGAATTGTGTTTATGAGTTGGTTTGCTGGTAGAATGTTATAGACAAGATGAAATTTGAAGTTACAATGTTATTCAATGTCATTTATCTCCTTGTTATTATAATTCAGATTGTTCTAGGACTTAGACAAAAATATTGAGAGGGAGGATCAATAGATAGCTCAATAATATAAGGAAACTGTTATAAATAATTACCTTTTCTGTTTCCTATTATGTCCGTAGAGCTTTTCTGCTCTAACTCATAGCCATCTCGTAGTTTGTAAAAGATCACACTCACATACCATAGTGTCTTCCACTTTTGCTTCATTTAGGCTTGAAAGCAAAGAGATGTGATGTAGGAAGGCCAAAATGAATTCAGGATTTGTTCTTCTGAAATTTACAGGTGTTTAGCAGTTGGCAGGTTTCATGCTTGGGAGAGTCTCAGTTTCTTCCGTTTGCTGTAAGACATCTAGTTACATTAGACTTTGGTGTAGCCATTTAGAGAAGGCTGAGCGTTTGTAGATAAAAATAATCTTGTTTTTCTGTAAACATTGATACAAGATTTTAAAATTGTGTGACATTCTAACTTAGCAAGAAGACAGTTCTAAAAAAAAAAGCAAAACAAACCACCAATGTTTATAAAATAGCCAATGAACTGATGATGAAACTGTGATAACAGGTGACATTTGATCAATCTTTGTTACACATTCAGTCATGCTAATGATTTTTTTTAAAGTATGGTTAAAGAATACTTAATTGTATGTGCAAAATTATGTTCCTGTTTAATTATATTGTAAAATGTTTCACTGGCAACCATCATTTTGAAGTAGGATTTTGTTGAAGTATCTGGAAAAAAGAGCTCTAATTGTAATAGTTGCAAAGAGTGGTATTCTTTAACAATGCGGAAGCATTTTGAATTGCAAGTGGACATGGAATTTATTTAGACCTTACTGCTGCTATTGAAAATTAGTGATTAATAAAGACCTTCTCTGTTGGTCCATCTTTATATGTGAGCTTGGTGCTGAAGCGATTAAAAGTCATGTAAGCATTTAATAATGGTTTTAGTTAATTTGTGCCATAAATCTTTTTCATTTTAATAAAACTATCTTAACTTACCAGTAGTTATTTTTTATCAGATTTTCTAGTTGTAGTTACTGTATTATACTTTAACCCACTCTTAAGTGCTACTCACTGGGCATTAGAATTATTTAATATATCTTTAAAATCATGGTTTTTGTTTTACCATTGAGATTATATTTGTATGCTGTTACAGAGTTCAGAGATCTTCATATAAGTTGACACTAAGTATAAAATCATCTATAAATTCCTGACCTTAGTAGCACTTCAACTTTTAAATAGCCCAAACTTACTATTTTCATGGCAAATTAAAAACAAAGGAAAAAAAAAGAATAAATGAAGTTTAACAAGATGGGGAATTTAAAGTGTTAGGCATAAACTCTGTTACGAATGCATACAGTTATACTTTAGAACAGACTACAAAAGTCCAATGAATGGTGCCTAGGAGCAGAAATGTCTCCTCAGACGTGTTTCTCACTGTTGTTTGTTGCACTTTGAACATTAATTTGAGTTCCACCTGGAAACACAAGATGTATTTTTTAATTTTTAGCTAGAACAGTAGACTTTCCTTGATCAGTACTGTTTTTCCTAGTAGTTTCCTCCTTTGTGCGTTGTATACCACAGAATTGTTACTTACATTTGNTTCCTCCTTCCCTTCTTCCCTCCCGCCTTTCCTCCTTCCCTTCTTCCCTCCTGCCTTTCCTCCTTCCCTTCTTCCCTCCCGCCTTTCCTCCTTCCCTCCTTCCCCTGTATTTTCTTCTTTTGCTTTGGGATCAGCATCTTGGGCTTTTTAATATATGAGTATCATCTGTATCTTTCGTGTATGAAGAAGATACTTCCCAATCATAGCTACTGGTTGTACGTTTACTGAGCTGAACTTAAATAGACCATTGTTTCTAAAATGTAGGCCATGAGGAGAATATAATTTGTGATATTTCTGGTTTTCTACCAGTCATCTTTTCATTTTGTACAGGACTTACTAATTTATTTTATTTTGAAATGTCGTTTTTACAATGAACGATTTTAAGCACTTATGAAAAGCAAACTATTTCTGAAACAAGATACAATCAGCATGTAAATCTTTTACTCAGATCTCTGTGCTATTACTTAAAGCGGAATTGTGTATCATAATGAGATCTTGTATAATACAAGTGCACATTTATGATCTTTTAGAATGTCTTTTTTCAGTCATCAGAAGCTTGTTTTGATATTAATGTATATTAATAAAAATGAATGCACATAACTAATAATAACTCATTGCTGAGGCATAGTCTTGGCAGAAATACTTTTATTCAAACTCATTAATTTGAATTGGGGGTTGTAAGCCTTTATCTGCATCTGGCAATATCTGATGTCGACATTTTTCTCCAAACTTTACCCTTTGTCTCCCATAAACATACTGGCTTTTAATGCTGTAGAAATGATTCAGGAAGAGAGAATGAAATACAAAATCTGCTTTTGGTAGGTAGACTACTCAAAGGAGCCATTTACTGATCACAAAATTCCTTCTTTTGTACAGCAAGGTTCAGTATGTGGGAGCTATAATTTTAAGCAAATGGCAATGTTTAAGGAACCTAGAGGTAGTAGAAAATATTTAAATGTTGTATTACTATATTGACAGAATGCATAGTACATGTGAGGTAGTGGTGGATACGTTTGTTGTGGAGTAGTCCCTAACTGAATGAAATTGCATGAGCTGCTCCATGTTAATGGTCTGTAAGTCTGGCTGGAGCAAAGCATGCTGTCAAATGATGGAAGACAAGTGTGGCTGACCACATCCATATGGGGGTTGATGTGATCAAAGTTGTGCTTGTTCCGTAAGGACATTTGAAAGCTTGCAGGCAATACTTACGAAAACCAGTTTTATCAAATATTTATGGTAATTTGAAGGAGAACCCTAAGTGGTCACTGCTTTTCAGGAGGTTCTGATTTCATGAGTGCAAGCTTGCAGAGACAGTCCTTGTGGGTAGCACTGTTTCTGGTAAGCAGTGTTTCCTCTAGATGATGCAGTTTGTTTGTGTTACAATACTCTTTTTTAATCACTACCCTCACTTTTAGAAAGTTCAGCTAAGGAGAAATAAGTGGCCGCTATGATATTGGATTACATAGACTAATATCTAGTTGGTTCCTTGCTTTGCACAGTTATGAAAACAATACTGAAGTTTTTCAGATGGAAGCTAGTACTTGGAAGCTGCCAATCACGTCACACCTTTACGAAAAAAATGGAAAATAAATGTTAGTTTACTTTGTTTATTTAAATTGTACATAACATCTCATAATGGGTTGGGCCATGAAAATGTTTCTGTTGTCAAGGAGTAGTGATATTGCACAAGGAGAACATCATTTCTGCCTATTCGATATCACACACATTGTGGCAGTGTGGTTTACTGCTTTTAATCGAAAACACAAATTCCAGGTTTGTGAAAGCATTTGAGATTAAACCACATGACTTTCTTGTTAAAAATTAATCCTTTTAATAATCAGTGGCAAAATTTAACTGATAATTTGATATCTCTAGTAAAGGGCAAAGATTTACATGATAGTGTGTGGGTAAAATCTCATCAGCCATGAGGTAATGAGATTCCAAACATTGTAATACTTCGACATTAAAAAAAAATAAATATGGATTTGCTCTAACCTGTGTTATGAAGCTCCATATCACCATTAACTGTCAAACTGAGTTAAGTCAAATAATAATTTCTTACTATGTTTGACCTAACATGGGATGAAAGGTGTCTGGATTTTAAATTCAGCTGATTAAATATTTTTCAAAACTGTTTCCTATGGAAAAGAACAAACAAATTCCTGTCAAATTCTGCAACTGAAAGCTTGTTGGGTTTTTTTTATCTTTCTTACTGCTGGAGAGAAGACAGAAGAAGAGATTTGGATCACACTGGTCCAAGAATCAATTTTTTTAAAGGTGTCTGGGAAGACATTAATTTGTATTTAATAGCAAGAATTAATTGAGAAAAGAACCCCAACACATTAGTAAGATAGTGACTGAAGACCTTGAGTGTCTCTGAAGTAATTTTTAGTTACACATAGTAGTTCTGTCTCTGTTAGGTTCCTCCAAAAGTTCATTACCTGCCAAAGAAATATTTTTTTATTATTTGATTTAAAAAACTTCTTGTTATTGTTAGATTCATATTTTTGTACAGGGAGCCTTCAGAAAGAGTCATTAGAGAATTAAAAGAAAGGCAGGCTTTGATGTTAATTCTGCAAGAGACTTTGTATTTCAAAATGAAAGAGTTTTATATTTTGAAACAATGGTTCTTTTGGGTGTCATGCTTTCTTATTAGGTGCCTGTGTTATCTGTAAGTTTATAGATTCTTATGGTCATTTATTCCTTTTCAAAGTCAGTTCTTATTAAAAATAGCAAGGTGACTACTTAAAAAACAAAGAGAATTGGACAGCGGAGTGTCTTATCTGTAGTAGATGTGGAAATTGTTTTCTGAAATGTCAGTGCTTCAGGCTCTTTGCTTTCTTTGGCTTATATTCCATTATGTTGATCTCTGAATGATGGTCTGTAGTGCTTGTCTTCATTGGCATGGTCCAGAAAGAAGAAAGTCCTGCTAGAGTGCCGCTAGAACATTGTCTGCCTAGAATTCAATAAAGCCTTTGATGCAGTTTCCCACAGCAGAAACTGGCTGCTCATAGCTTGGACAGATGTACTGTTTGCTGGGTACAACACTGGCTGGATGAATGGGCATAAAGATTGGTGGTGAATGGAGTGAAATCCAGTTGATGGCCAGCCACAAGTGGTGTTCCCCAGGACTCAGTATTGCCAGCTGGCTGAATGTGAGCCAGCAGCGTCCAGGTGGCCAAGAAGGCCAACAGCATCCTGGCTGGCATCAGAAGTAGTATGGCCAGCAGGACTAGGGAAGGGATTGTGCCCCTGTACTCAACAATGGTGATGCTGCACCTCAAATACTGTGTTCAGTTTTGGGGCCCTCACTGCAAGGAGGGCATTGAGGTGCTGGAGTGTGTCCAAAGAAGGGCAGTGAAGCTGATGAGGAATCTACAGCACAAGTCCTGTGAGGAGCAGCTGAAGGAACTGGGATTGTTTAACCTGGAGAAAAGGAGGCTGAGGGGAGACCTTATCACTCTCTACAGCTCCCTGAAAGGAGATTGTAGTGAAGTGGGGGTTGGTCTCTTTTCCCAAGTAACAAACAATAAGAGAAGAGGTCATGTCCTGAAGTTGCACCAGGGGAGGTTTAGGTTGGATGTTAGGAAAAACTTATTTACTGAAGAGTTTGTGAAGCATTGGACCAGGGTGCCCAGGGAAGTGGTGGAGTTGCCATCCCTGGAGCTATTTAAACAATATTTAGATGTGGTGCTGAGGGACATGATTTAGTAGTGACCTGGCAGTGCTAAGTTAGTGGTTGGACTTGAAGAGTTTAAAAGTCTTTTCCATCATAAATGGTTCTATGATTCTGTGGAAAACAGGGGTGCTACCATATTTCCGTAGCATGTTTTCATAAGGAGCAATGCACAAACGTCAATCTGCATGTAAATGACAGTATAAGTAAGCCTCTGTGGCAAAGGTTGGCTTATTCGTTTATTGTTCATTTTTGATTGGTACCAGAGCTACTCCTGTAGCTAGGGCATGCTTTACAAGAAGAATCGTATGGCTCGTTATGAGAAATACACACTTTTCTTCCTTTTGTTGAACTAATAGGCCTATTTATCTGAGATTCTGAGCTTAACTGCATTTCAGATAATTTTTAACTATTAGTGCTTTTTATATGTCAATGAAATATGTATAAAGGGTTGACAAAATGAGTTAAAAATGAAGTACCCAGGATATGAAATACAAGAAAAAAATGAACTTCAACTAATTTTCGTAGGTGTCAGAACTAGCTCTAAAGTCAAATGTTAGAAAAGATTGCTAGAGGTTATAGGAACCTCTATGTAAAGGTCAACACCAGAAGGCTAATATTCGGAAGTAATAAATGGTACAGATGGTGCAGTGGCACCATGCTGTGCCACTGTAATTTGGCAGCTTGTGCAAAGTTTTGCTATTATTTTGAGGTTCCTCTGCTGATATGTAAACTAGCCTAGGCACTCATTCTGACAGTATCCCCCAGTCAGGACAGCAGTCAAGTCATGGTTTAGTACAGGTTATTTCTGTTCTTAACTGTGGCTTTAGTTTGTGATGCTGCAGTCACATACAACTTCAATTTTTAAATCAGTAAAACAACATGAGAAGATTACATTAAACATTAACAATAAATATATAATGTATATAGGTCCTTCTGTCATGAGAAACATCTATTTAAGGCGACTAAATGTGATCATTCAAACTAATATATCCAATAAATGTGTTTGTTCGAAGTTATAAATGCTTTTTGTATACTAAATATGTATTTTTGGTGGTATGCTACTTTGCATCTGTGTCCTGTATTTTATTCTGTAGTCAGAAGACTTGCTTCACCAGAAGTTTATCTATAAATTTTTTGAAAGTATTGGGAAACTTATTAAATATAATTCTTATTTCTTTTGAATTTTGATAAAAGAACTATTTTTAAAAGAAAGTTAAGAAAAATTACTATCAAACTGCAGTAGAAGTTTTTTTTAAATAGTTGAAGTCTGAAAGCTGACAGTAATTATATATCTTGCTTGTTCATTGCACACATGTACTTACTTTCATTGAAATGGAAAATTTAAATTTAGATTATGACTGTCCAATTTACCTTTATCAGCAAAATAGCCTCTACTCACAATTACTTACAAAGTAGGAAGAATTAGCTTTTTTACTCAATGCATCTTCTATTCCAGTCTTGCATCAATTGTATATAATGCATAGAGTTTAGTAGTCTATTTTTCAACTTGTTCAGACTAGAAAGCAACTTTCAAGAAATTCATTATGCCTTTTAACAACTGTAGTTGAAATATCGCAACAGGCACAATTTATTGTTCTTCATTACTTCGGCTGCAGGCAACCAAAGAAAATTTGTTTCTGCTGTGTGAAGAACAGAAATATTTGTGAGTTAGTAACGTAAGTTAGAAATAAAACTGACTTTTTTTTCCATCCTGCTTGATGTAGTAGATTATCCAATTTTAGTAGTCTCCGATATAGGTATCTAAATGTGACATTTAAATACTAAATTTAACATATTATCTCACTTTAGTACATTTAACTTGTAGCTAAATTTGCCTAGAGCAAAGGCAAAAACATGGAAGCAATTTTGTATTTGTCCCGAGTAACTGGCTGAATAATGCTGTAGTGGGTGAAGAACTGGCAGAAGGGCAGGGCTCGGAATGGTCACCGATCACCAGTGGTGTCCTTCAAGGTTCAATTTTCGGGCCAGTTCAGTTCAATTTTTTAATCAGTGATCTGAATACAGGAGTTAAAAGCACCATTAGCACATCTGATGATGGCACAAAACTGTGAGGTGCTATTGACTCTTTTGAGGGACAAAGCTTTGCAGAGGGATCTAGATAGATTGGAGCATCAGGCAGTTGTCAGTGATCTGTTTAACATCTGACAATGTAAAAAGAACTGCGCTGGATTCTGCACCTGGGATGGAGTAACACTGGGCGTAAGTACAGATTTGGAGAGGAGTAGCTGGAGAGCAGCTCTGCAGAAAGAGATCTGGGGTGCTGGTTGACAGCAAGCTCAATATGAGTCAACACTGCACACTGGCAGCCGAGAGAGCAAAACAGATCCTGGGGTGCTTCAAGCATGATATAAAGAGCTGGTCAAAACAGGTGATTATCCTGCTGTATTTAGTGTTGGTACAGCCTCACCTGGAGTACTGTGCACAATTCTGGGCTCTGCAAATTAAGAAGGATGTCAAGGTCCTTGAATGCATCCAGAGGACAGGAAAGCTGCTGAAAGGGCTGGAGGGAATGCCTTATGAGGAGTGGCTAAGGACTTTCAGCGTGTCTAGCTTGGAGAGGAGTCTGAGGGGTGACGTCATTGCTCTCTACAGCTTCCTGAGGAGGGGAAACAGAAAGGAAGGTGCTGATCTCTTCTCCCTGGTATCTGGTGATAGGATGCGTGGGAATGGTTCAAAGCTGTACCAGGGGAGGTTTAGACTGGACATTAGGAAACCTTTCTTTCCTGAGAGGGTGGTCAAACTCTGGAAGGGGCTTCCCAGAGAGGTGGTTGATCCCCAAAGCCTGTCAGTGTTTGAGGCATTTGGCCAATGCCCTTAACTAGCACAACAGCCTGTCTCTAGTGGCGTTTCAAAACAAATACCCATAGAAACACATAAATCACTGATATTTGTCCATGGTACTTCTCAGCCTCTATGTATAATCTGCGGCTAAAGCACTCTTCAGCAGAGTTGATACCTATGTTCCTAAAGTCACCTCCTTCTGTAATAAAAATATAGATAAGTATCTAAAACTGTATGCACATTGTAAAACTATCTGTTACCTCTCCTGGGAACTTTAAGTCACAGCTATATAATAAGCATGTGTGAATCTTTAAATGATTCATTTAATTTCTATAACATTGACCAGCCAGTTAGATACTTCTGCTATACAATAGACTGAAC
>WEIS01050635.1:0-13524 GCA_013389965.1 Todus mexicanus | reverse complement strand
TTGTCAGGTTTGCTCTGTCTGAACTGACCTGCCTGCAGCTTTCTTTCCCCTGGTTTAGCTGTGGCAACAATTCCTTTAACTGACCAGGTGCCTATAGCTAATATGTTTTCCTTACATTTATCTCTGTGTTGTATACCCAGAGTTTTATGTAGATAATAGAAATAAGCAATTATTCTGTGCAGAATGGGATTTTTATGACTCTAATACAATGAAGTTATCAAGAGAAGAACAGATTTGATACAACAGCAAAGGTTTTCAGAGGTGGAAACACAGAGCAGGGCATGTAAGATTGCAGGGGTGGAATGATGAGACAGGGCACAGGCTGGCACTGTGAACCCCATAGATATAAACAATCCACACGTCCTCAGTGATGTAGACTGGGAGCTGAACAAAACTGCTTTTAGCAAAGATAGCAAAAAAAATATTCCTAAAATACACAAAAGACAGCATATATAGGAACTTGGATGTAATTGGGAGCTGCAGACAAATGAGGAGAGTATAAGATGCAAAAGCCTGCTATCAACCATGTAAAAATGACCCAGAGTGGATCCTGGAGTAAGAAANGACCCAGAGTGGATTCTGGAGTAAGAAAGTACAAACAATCAACATGTTCATCAGTGAAAGAGTCCAGATGAAGATGACCCATGATAGTGCCCACCCCACCACCAGAATGATTCAGCAGATCGGAGGAAGGGTGAGCATAATCCAATTAAAGGAGGAGAAACTGAAGTGTGTATGAAAATTTAAACTATATTATTACTGAGACTTTTTCTAAATAGATGCATTATTTCCTTTTCTGTACTAATGCGATCTGGACCAACAAAGATTCTTGTGTTACAGTATTAATGCCCAGTTATACTAACAATAAATTCTTGGCTTTATAGATAAGATTTGTTTTCTCTCTGCCCACAAACCAGATTTGGAGTATAACAGAAACTGCAATGAATCACAGGAAAAAAAGGTGATTCGCCTTTGCTGTGACACTTAGCAGAAACATCACGACCACCAGCATGTTGAGACCGCTCCTCACCATGCTAAGGCTGCCTTCCTTTTAATTTGCTGCCACCTGTCTTAGGGACACAAGACCACATTTCACTGGTGTTGAAACCACCTGTCCAATTAGGTCCTCCTGCATTTAATCTGTGTTTCTACGGAATCTCACACTCCGGTAGAAAGGTGCTGGACACCATAAAGACAGAAAAATCAGACAAGGGCAACACTTACTCTTTTGTCCTGCCCATCTCTTCATACCAGTAAGTGTAGCTCACCTGTTAGCTATCCTTAGTCTATGGATGCACAGGTTACATTCACTATGGCACCTTGAAGGACACTAACTTTAGAAATACAGATTATATTCCTTTCTCTTACATGCTCCTCTAGAATATTGTTATTTGTTACAGAGCTATGTCAGCGTTCATGATATACACCTCAGTCTCACCCCCCAAGTATGAAAAGCTCCATTTTTTTATTATACGTTTATATATCAATGTCTTTACAATGTCCTCTTCTCAAGGATGATACTATATTGAATAGAGAATGGATATGCTCCTTCATCCTTCATACCACCGCTTTCATGATTTTTAAATAGCGCCAGGCAAACAATGCTGCTGCTTAAGGTATTTTGCAATTTGGATTGATTATTTAAAGATACAGTGTCCAGGCAAAGAGCATACAAATCATTTTGAGATGGAATATCTTATTCAGAGGGTCCCAAGAAGCAGCAGTGAAAGTGAATGAGTAAATCCATACTGTATTAGCTGTATATAATGAACATTTTGCTTAATTGGAAGATCTGCTGGATTGCAGAAGGACCTGCCAAGGGAAGTTTTGATGTCTGACCTTTGGGGACGTTAAAAGCACAAGACAAAACAGTAAGCAATAAATCTACACACTGGAGGAGAAACAAACATACTAACCCACAAGCTCTTACTCACTTCTGTTCTATGTGTTTTTATGATACGT
Organism: Todus mexicanus; assembly: GCA_013389965.1. Lineage (NCBI taxonomy): Eukaryota > Metazoa > Chordata > Aves > Coraciiformes > Todidae > Todus > Todus mexicanus. The sequence goes on along the minus strand of WEIS01050635.1, from coordinate 11,562 downwards.
GTTGCACCAATAAAATCAATTGAAAAGGCAAGGGTACACTGGAAGAGTCCTCCTCTGAAACTGTGATTGTGTTTCTGTAATCAGAGTTCTCAGAGCCAAAATATACTTCTTGTAGTTTAGACATGGTTATCCTGCTCTAACAAACTGTTGTTTTATAGAAGTCCTGTGGCTAGACCACAGACAGAAACAGAGGATTCCCCAAAGAAAATGAACACTAATGAAGTTCACATTTCCAGTAATTTTCAGAGTACAATATGCTCTTTATTATCAGACTGATGAGAGGGCATGTTCAGAATGGCTGCACAATTGCTAGGTACTGAATTAGCATTAAATTAAATTACTGCGAAACAGAGTTTGGCCCTAGAGCACAAAAAAGCTTAGCAGGACACTCTTTCACCCTTTGCCTTATTCCCAGCCCAGACTGATGGAAATAGGTGTGCAATGGGACACCCACTGCCAGATCTGAGAACTGAGCCACAGTGCCCCTGCTCCTCCTCTCATTTGAAGATGGGGGCACAGGCACTTTCTTCTGATGATTGTTCTCCCAGATGACAGTTTCTCCATGTTTTGTCTTTCAACCAGGAAAAGTAATTTGGAAGGCTGGAGTCTCCCCTCTCCTCTATTCACTTTGCTTCACAAAGGCCCAAAAATGGCTTACAGAGAACTCATTTTTTGTAAAATTGTTCTGTGGATAGAGGGGTGTAAGAGGAGAGATGAAAATCCAATGACCCTCAGCTTTGGAGCAGGCGACGAGAAAGAAGAGGTGCAGTGGATATATAAACACAAGGCAACTGCGGGGCTTCTGGACTTTTGTTTAATCCTGGAGACCATGTCACATTGTGTGCTGCCTCTCATTCAGTCAAACCAGAGGTATCTTACAGCTTGCTGGGGTGAGAATCAGCAAGAGAAAGAGAACGTATAACAACAAAGGGACACACAAGCTCAGAAAGATTAGGAGGTTCCTAAGAAGGTCACTGAGATAATGAAACGATGACCCCTTCCAGCAGGACCAGCCCAAGCTGGTGAAGCAGCAGTCACCAAACACCAGCACTTCACAACTCTTTGTCACTCTGACTACTGGGAAAGAATCGGTGGCAGTTCACATACTTCTCCCTGACCTCTCTTACAGCTCCCTCTTCCTCTTGTTGACGTTGCCCCCAAACCATTTCCATGCTGCAAGCAGCTTTACTAGGTCTGGCAACAGCTTGTACAAAGTGATACAATTGCAAGGGCTTTGTTGTTGCTGTTAAAATACTGGAGACGTCAAGAGCAAAAAAATCCATGAACATCTTGGGAGTTAAAGGTTGTCTGAGCCCCGAGGGGGCAGAGAGGTGGGAATGGCAGAGGCACAGTTTGCACAGCAGGCTGAAGGCACTCAGAAAAAGCTGCATTTTCTGCTGGAGAAAGGCATCTCTGCCCTTATCACCTTCCATTAATGGCTGTTCAGCACCTCAGGGTGCCCCAGCCAGGTGATTACGTCTCCCTCCCACTGCAAGGAGAAACGTCCAGCCACTTTCCTTGGGGAGCACTCACAGCAAAATGGATTGAAATGTTTCCAGGGTTGTTTCAGAACAACTTGAAGGTCAGTGCAGAGGCAAAAAAGTGAGGAAATTTAGACAAACAAACACACAAAACTCTAACAGTTTCCCTCAGTCATTGTGTCTTTCTCAGTCCTTTGTCATGCCAGGGAGAACTTCAAACCTCTACCCCATGCTGGCCATCTCCATTGGCCCAGGTCCAGTCTGGCTCCAGCTGTACCATTTCCTCTGCTAAACTCAATTTTTGTCTGAAAGGAAATACCGTGCTCTGCTAAGCCCAGCTGCTCTTCAGTAGCCCACTTCTGCTGCATACCCCCCTAAAGGAATCTGCAGGTGCCAGCAGGACACTTATAGACCATTCACTGCTCCTCCCACCCTTCACCACGCTGCTCTTGGGGTAAAGTGGTTTTGACTGCTGAAACAGTCTAGGGTAGACTGTAGGAAATAAGGTGTGAATTCTGTGCACCTGTTTCTTTGGTGTTTAGCTTGGCACATGTTTCTATGCTCAGAGTAGGTGTTGTGTGTGTTAAGTGCCTTCTTAATTTTCCTTCCAATACTACTCCATTGAAAGAGTAAATTGGTGCTGAGCAGAGAGTTGCTGAACTGTTTCTTTCTTTCTATACCCAAAATGTAACACAAGAAAGATTTAGACCCTCCTATGTTAACCTCTGCCTCATGATGGAAGTCAGGTGTTTATTTTTCTACAGTAATTTTTTAACTTTAGAAGAGGTGTGGGAAACACGTGGGAGCAATTTTAGAAGTAGATCAGAAGCTACCTGTGCAGTCAGACCAAAAGAGCTTTCACATACTATTTATACATCACTTCAGAAGGGCAAAAAAAAGGAAACTCTTCCCTTCTGCTCATGTGATTTTCATTCTGCCTAAATCAGGATTACAAACTCACAATGGCGCATTCCTGAAAAAGAAACCTTTTAGAAACACACTTCACCTTTCATGTGCAGTAGCTCCTCACATTAGCTCCTCTTTCAAGAAACAAAATGAAAACAGAACGATAACACAAGCATGAAAATAAATGTCCCATTATTGTTGCTATGTATTGGATACATTGACAGGTGCAGAGCTCAGGAAATTAGAAAGTAACAAAGGCACAAATTGTAAAGGCAATTACTGCGGGCTGCCTGTGTGCCGTTGTCAGATTTCCTGAACGACATCTCGAATGAGTGAAACAAGATGAACTCCATCCACAGGACAGCAGGAAGAGGGAAAGGTAAACCCTTTCTTCTAAACATATACTAAAGTTGCTGTCATTTCAACAAGCTCAAAACATCTGCCAGTTTCTTCCAGAGCAGCGAGCTGACATATTGAGAGCTCTGGTTAAGAGCGTGTTTTAAGCAGGGTGATCCAGTTTCATCACATATGAGTAACTGACTTCACAGGCTGCGAGATTTTCATACCATCACACTGCATCACCGAGGTTTGATTTATTCAGTAGCGACTGCAACACTGAAATGTGTTTCATCTCTCTCCCGATAACATCCAAATGTGAAATGGGTGAACATATCATCATCTACTCACTGACATAAAAATGCTGGGATTTATGGAAATAAAAAGCTGGGGCTTGGGGAAGGCTTATCTAAGTAAGTGCCAAATCAGCATTTAGACCTATTTCTCTCTTTTTCTGGCATTTAAAAAAAAAAAAAAGAAAGAAAGAAAAAACCCATGCATAATATACAATCGTTCTCTCACCTGGGAAATAAAAAAGGTTGCTATTAAAGTGAACAGTATTAAAAAGGACTTTGTGCATTTCTTTGGAGATCCTTTTACTTACGGGCCACTGAAATCATTTTATAGGGAGGGTGAGGAAGGCTAGCAATGTCCTCCTGTTATGTGCGGGTAAATCAAGGTACAGACAGGCAGAGCAACCTACCCACAAACATACAGGCCACTGCATTATTAGCAATTTTGCCTTCAGCTTCTACACTTTGAACACTCACATTCCTTTCTGTGTGCCACCTCAAATGGCGTCTGCTATAGAAGAGACAAAATCAATGATCTAGACTGTGGCCACGTAAATGTCACGGGGTAACACCTTCAATTCATCTCTGATTTTTTCCAACAACTTGTCTTCAAAATGTCCTTTTGGACTATGCCATCATCAATGAAGGGGAAAAAAAAAAGTTTCAAGACAGCTTTTGGGAGTAATGCTTGTGACCTGCACACTTCCAAAAGGAACAGTTACGTAAGCTGGTTTGTTATTTTATGAGCTGCTAACCAGGAACAACTACGAAGAAGCAGCCCTGGATGTGTAACAGTGCATTGTTTTTCTCTGGAATCTTACTTGTAAACCTCCAAACTATGGCTATTGTCAAAAATGAGCACTGCATCATTTTCTTGCAGAACATAATAAATATTCCCACCTTTCAATGGAGCAAATACAAAATATATGAATAATCTTTCTACCTCATTAAAAATTTTTATAAAATAGGATTTTGATTTCAAAGGGTAAAATGAAATGAGCAACCTGCAATTCCATAACATCACTGCAGCTAAGTTCTCAGTAAACACAATATACTAGATGCTATTGTGCTCTGTTTCTTCAGATTAAATATATCTCATCCTCAGATTTATACTGGCACTTTATGGCTTCTGCAAATGACTGTCTCAGCACCGCAAAGTAATTCCACCCTGTCATATTTGTCTTTGGAAATTGTAACAAATTATGGTGATTTATAACATCAAACTCAACTCTTCCATTTTTTCCCCAGATGGGAACGTCGCTGATGGCAAGATGCTGGGCCATCCATTTATGCTATGTGGACAGTGACAGTGAAACATGTTTCATCTCTCTTGCCTGACACTCTCTTTCCCTTTGAGGGGAGGCTGTCAGCATAACTCAAACTGTCAAGGCACCTTTGCAAGGGGCCTGAAACAAATCTAAAGCTCTCCTACCTGCATGCCTACTAATGAGGTGTGACTTGCCTCTCCCGGCTGCCTGGACTCACTGAATCTCCTTGCCTCTGACCCTTCGTGGTCTCTTCTCAGTCAATAGAAGTCAAACCATCATTTGTCTCTGAGTAAGGACAGGCAGTGATCAGAGACAGAAACTTTGGGGAAACTCACTCCGTGTGTATTTCTGCTTTGCTGTGCTTTGTCCAGGGAAAAAACCATCTTGTGCCAGCGTCAGGAGAGCTAGATGAAAGCCCATCTGAGGGTTAAATCAGCCTTGAAATATTCTCCTCACCACATGCCTAAGGCAAGTAGATTTTCTATTTGGCAAGTCAAGCACTGAGCTTTTTCGCAGCAAAGTATTTCCTCCTATAGCAAAAGACAAACAATAGATTATGTTCTTAAACTGAAAATTTTCCTGGTAGCCTTTTAAAGCAGGACTGTAGGAGAATTTCAGCTTCATCCTAAAATGCATAAACATATTGCTCTTTCTAACATTAGAAAGGGAGAGTAAGAACTGGTTCAAGCAGTGTAAGATACATGTAGCTTTATTTTTTGAAAAAAACCCCAAAAACCAAAAAACACCAAAAAAAACCCCAAAGCAAACAAACAAAAAACCACACAAAAAACCTCAAGAAGTTTCCCACTGGGAGAAGGAGGATTCTGGCCCTTACATAATCCTGACTTCTATCTTAACAAGTACCGGAATATTTTGAAAATCACTGTCTTAGCCAAAGAAAGCAATCCCCAGGAATCCTTGTCTGCAGGGTCCTATAGAGTGGCAGACACAATATATGACACAAACTGGCTGAACTAGAGTTGTCTCTCAGCCCACCTTGGTAAGATGTATTACTCACAAATTAGTTGCTCAGCAAAACCTATATTTATTTGCCACCAAAGGTGGTGTTACAGATCATTGCTTATGGCAGAGGTCACTTTCAGGGCTGTGCAGAAGGAAAAGTCAGGGAGGGGAAGGAGAGGCTTTAACACCCTTCGTTGGAAATATTTCCTGAGCTCCCTCTGCTTTAGCAAAATAGATTTCACACGATGAGAGTGGAAAAATGGAAAGCTAAGGAAGTGAAACATTCCAAAATCCACCAGCCAAGTAGGATGTAAATGTGTCATGTATTTTATCATGGGATTAGTGGAGCTTCAGTCACTCCAGCTGTGTAACAGAGCCACCGCGTTACCTGCAGTGGCTGGGAAGGTGTGGGCTGTGGTGCTCACTGGCAGCAGTTGCCAGCACCACACACAAGCAAAGTGGAAATAAATTGATCAAGGATATCCTAGACACATATATCCTCCAAGATTAAGTAAGTAAGTAAATAAATACGCAGAAAGACTGTCAAACAGAATCAGTTGTGAGATTATTCTTTATTTCTCACCTCATCACGGCTGAAAATAACTAACCATCATTTGACAATTTTCCTTCGAATCTACACTAGCTTGATAAAATCCGTGCAGGCAAGTGTGTATGTGTGTGTGTTTATTTTTAACATGCTAAGTTGCCTGTGTCAAACTGAACCACACATAACATGGCAACAAAGGAAATAATTTCACTAAAATTACATAATGTAAAACAAATAATTGGAATACCTACATTAAATGCAATTTGCATGCAACATTTCATTACACAATTGCTGACACGCTGCAGAGAGGTATTAGATTTAAAGTAACTACGTTTAGAAAGCAATTTGTAGAATTTCTGCTCTTTTTGCTGGTTTGAAAAGCCATGATAATATGTTTTTTGCAGCTGACAAGTGAACAAAAACCAATAATTGAATGGTACCATTTTACCCACAAGACAAGCTGATAATTAGAGGTTTAACAGACAGTTTGATTTTAAACTGAGCAGTAGCAGCTACTCTTTTTGGTTTTTTCTTTTTGTTGTTTAGGGACCAAATAAAGGTGTGCGTGTGTCCCACTTGTCGGTAACAAAGGGAAAAATAAGTTATTTTTTATCCCTGGCTCATGTCTGACATTGGGCCCCTGGGGTGCAGACATGGGGAATGATTATGCACTAGAGGGCAATGTCTAGAGACTGTGCATGTGAAAACAAATATAAAAAAAAAACAACAGAAGAAACAAATAACTAATGTAGGGAACTGGTAGACGTGCCAGGCCACATCTTTTCTCTAGCCACACCCTTCTCCCTCTTACTGGGCTGCAGTTTCTGCCCCACTGGAAATGTGATGGCTGTGAGGACAATGTTGGCAGCCATGCTGCCTCCGTGTGGGGCCTCGTGCAGCAGGACAGAAGTGGTACATCCATGGGAGGCCTGTTGTCAAAACCCCTAAAAGTCCAGCTGGAGGAGCAGACTGAGAGCACCTCTTTACTCAAAAGGAGGGCAAGACCATACCCCAGCTATTTCATATTCTCCTTTTCCAAGAAGAATACTTGTTCTTGTTGCAACAGCAAGATTCACTTCTGCCTTCTCCAGGGCTGAATTTTAAGGAGTTAACATATTACTGATCTCAACAGTAAAATAAAACTATTGCTGAAAAATACTGGCTATTAAACACTAATGAGTATATAAAATAATTTTATAAAACCACAGAGACTTCCTGGAGGGCTAGTCAGACGAGAGAGAATAAAGACTAAGCAGGCCAATCCCTATCAAGCAATTTTCAATTGTTTTTATATCATATCCAGAAGCAGAATTCTGGTTTTGCTTTTGGCTTTTAATAGTTTATTGCATCTGAAAGTGAGATCAATTAAACCATCCTCAATAATCTTAGGCTTAATTGGAGGCCAATTAAGAATTTCAGCAATCTACAGATGATAGTACTCATTGTTAAACATGTTTATTCCCCAAAGAGTTCACATTGAATAACAGTGTTCTGAATACATTACATTTCACAGAATACCAGGAGACAGATGAATTTCCATAAAGAACTACCAGCTGAAGGCCAATTTTTGAAATGTGGAACATATCCAAAAAAGTTTCCTTAATTCAAACAAATACGAAAACAAAAGTTTTTTGTTCACATCTTTTCCAGCAGTTGAGAGCTTGCACTCACTGTGAGCACATTGGTAGAGAGATTGCCATTCCAACTTACTGGTAAACCAACGTCAACATTTCTGAGTTCTCATATGTTGAAAGGCAGAACCCGAAAAAACCCTCAGAACAAAGCAAGGCTGAAAGATTCTGCCTTTACTATGCCTTTTGCTGCAAACATCAGTATCACCAACCCCGACCCTTGCATCTAGAAAGTAATACTGCTCATGAAACGCTCCAGATTGACAGTCATGGAAATGAAACTCTTGTTCGCACCATGTATTATAAACCGAACACACACACTGCAGTAGGCAGTAACTATGTGGGCTGGCCCCCACACAGGCTGGTTCTCACTGTTCCCTAACATGTGCCTGCTGTTTCACCAGACCTTCTGCAAGGAAATCCCCTGCAGAAGCCACCAGAAACACCTTCTCCCCAACAATTTGAGGCAGGTCACCTATTTCTTTTAGGAAAACAATTGCTTCGCCACCAAATCCTCATTGCTTTTACCCTGATTTACACTTGGAGTGTGACCTAGGGAGTAAAAAGCTTCATAGCTCACTGTTCATCTTACAAATTATTTATTTTCCTGGTCTTAACTTTTAAAGGATTTTGACAGAAGGCAGAATAGGTGAAGATTTAGGCATCAATTATTTTCCTTGAAATAAAATTAGAAGCAAACCAGCTTTTCAGTGGAAAACTATATTAATATCCAATGCATAAATCATTATTAATAGTACTGTAATGAGTACCAAGTGAATTAATGATGGCTGGCTGCTTATTTTAAAATTATTCACATTTTTAATGTTTATTCTCAACTCAGCCATTATGCCCTTTATATAGGACATGTGCTTAAAGAGCAGTTGAATTCAACCTATAATAGAAGAACACAAAAAGTCACTTAGAAAAATAGTTCAGATGGGAACAGTTAGCTTGCAATATTTCCTGCTATTTCACCCCTTGTTTTAAACGTCTGTGTCAGAGTGGACATTCTCCATTCCTCTAACATCCATTAATTGACAGAAATACTGGCTTGTGTACTTTCAGAGGCTGAGTGCTCAGAATCCAGAGCACTCCTTTCTCTGAAGATGAAAGAATTGAAAATCAAATGTGAATCTTCCAAATAAGAATGCAGTGTATTACCACTCAGTTATTAGGGAAGAAAAGTACTTCTTTGAATGCCCAACATCAAGGTCTAATTCCTAGACCTACCACAGTAATGAAAGTAATGAAAGACTTACCTGAGTAATAAAAGTCACTGTCAAAGTCACTTAATCTCCCTGTGCTTCAGTATTCAAAGTCACATAAGTAAGTCTCAGAGCTAGAGGGGACTCAAGCTAAACTATGCCTCATGCTAAAATAAATAAATAATACATTTGGTATCAAACCTGCAGCCTGATTTTCTGAGACTGTGGCAAGAATTCTGGGTGAGCTGTATACGCTGATAATCGAGCCATTGCTTCAGGTTGCAAACACCTCTTCAGAGATACCAGTGTCATTCTCAGTCTGTTTGGAGCCTGTAGGAATATCTAGTCAGGTGGGCGCTCTGTCACACATTGCAGACTGGAAGTACCTGTGGCTGTAGAGCAATAGCACAACTGGGATCTCTGATGATCCAGATCAAATATTGGTTTCCTTATAGCAGCAACCTAGAATTGTGGGGCTTTTGCAGCTCTAGAAATTGCTGTCAACAAGTCTAGAAACAACATGCTACATGTGAAAGTTGTTTAAGAACCCCCAAATCAACAATGCATTTTGTTATGCTGAGCCAGTGCACAGCTTCTTTTGTATTCAATTTGTGGCGGTAAGAGACTTAGTAACATGTTCCCTACAGTTAGAACCCAGAATAGACTTGCCATTTTCTCACAAGTCCTTTTCTGGAAAAGAAATCACCATGTGGGATATTATGTATGGAAGTAAAAGGATTTATAATGTATTATGCATGTAAATTTTTGTGTATAAGGATATATATGAAATATTCACACTTCTGCTGCCTGAGGGCTGCAAATATGAGAGACGCAATTCAAGGGAAAAAAAAAAGGAGTAAAAATAGGGCTATGCTGTAGTATTTTGGTTGGCGGTTTCTGTTAATTTATTTTTTTTTATTATTCTTAAACAGCGCACTGGACTCCCAGGGGGCTACCAAGCCCTGACTTTTCTTAGCAGTTTGAAACTCATTTTTCAACAAGTTATTACACAAACAACCAGATTGTCTGACAGCACCCACAGCAACAAAGAGTTAATGCTTCTCCTCCAGTCTTAATTCACCCCATTGTGCTTGGGATTGCAGGGCTGGAAATGGCCATACAGTGAAGTGCTGCAAAGTGGAATCTCTCTAGACACAATGGGGTTGAGTTAAAGGACACGAGGCACTTCACGCTGAATTTCCTTGCTTTCATCCAAACACTGTCACTTTAACAGCATGTTTTTGCAGTTTTGTTTCTTCTGGTTTTATGTTGTGATATAGTGATGCACAGCAAAATTGTTACCTACCTTCACCTCCAGGTCAAGCTGGGTTTCTACATGAAAAAAATTGCATACCAGAAAAACAGAAAAAGGAAGAAAAAGGAAGATGTATTTAGAAACCTTGCCCTTTGTATGTCATATTGGGCTCAAAGTGATTTGGTCAGACAAGGGAAATGGGGTGGTTCTAGATTTATGCCCCAACAGAACATGGTTCATGTTAATGAAAGCTGATTCACATGTTAGTTAACCGATTTACATTGCAAGTTAGCAATGATTTTCTTTTCTAAGTGTGTTAATTTGCTTCCTTATCCCTCAGCACAGATTTTTAGATGCTATGAAGATTGGTGTTATAAGTCCTCCCAGGAAGGGCAGATAATGGTTTCTCTCTCAGTAGCTGTCAGATTACAGCGAAACTGGCTTTTCTGTTAACAACACAGACATGTATATACAAAGCATGCTCCCATACAGAATGCTCTCAGAACAGGCCAAATCGTTCCTTGCTTCCAAATCTATCCTTTACGGTCTGGGCAGATGGCCTCAGGATGGATAACTGTGAATAAATTGTAGAGCATATGGAAATATCTCCTATGTTAACATGGAAATATGCAACACTCATGTTAAAACAGCAATAGCCAATAGCATATTATTTTCGTATGCATATTTGCTGTATTATGTAGCCCAAGATATGTCCTGCCCCTATACAGATACCCACTGGAGTAAGTCAGCACCTATACGTACTTGGGGCTGTACAGAAATATGCTCCAGCCTGGTTCAAACACTTCTCGCACTGGTGGGCAGGCTTTGTTTTCTTCAGAAAGTCTGTGTCATCTGCCTTCTGGAAATCACACCTGAAATTCCCAACTCCCCAGTGGTTTCCCCAGGGTGTGCACCTATGCAGCTTCTCAACTTGCAGTTACCCCTTAGGGACATAATTTAGCCCTATGTAATAGTGTGCTGGCTTGAAAGAATGCCTGTTCTAATTATTAATTACATAATAAATGTCAATTTGGTACTACAATACAGGCACTGATTTATATTAGAAATTGGCATCTGCATTTCATAAATTTTCATTTTAATGGCTTGTAATTGCTACATTTCTGAAACTTACACAGTGCAAAAAATGCTGGACTGGATTCAAAATATGTTGGCATGCATGCAATTATGGAAAATGGGGAAAAAACTCAGAGCAAATATTTAATTTAGTATTTGCAGCACTGGAGTGTTATCAGCCTGCACAAATGCTATAATTGTCATCTATAAAAAGACCAAAGCAAAGTGTTCTGGAAAGAGAAAATACATCTCACATGTTGTGGCCTAATCCATCAGTCATTGCATTCACATGTAATCTGTACTCAGCCGAAGTCAATAGTGTTAGTTATTGAACAGGAGTGACGGGGTTGAATGGAAGTGATAAAAAAACGAAAAACTTTTAATGAGAATTTTTCAGTCCCAGGGCCTGATCCTGTCAATATTTTCTATCAGACATGCTGCTTGCTCCTGTGAGCAACTGACTTTGTTCTCGTTATGCCCTCTTAGAAGGGCTGGCAACCCCACTCTCTGAGCTTAGCAAAACTCAAACATGACAAAACAGAAATGAGCAGCTTTAATGGACCTGCCTATCACACACCTGCAGCCAAGCCTTGTGTTTCTTTG
>WEIS01050634.1:3185-16993 GCA_013389965.1 Todus mexicanus | reverse complement strand
GAACACTGAACTGTAAGTCTCCAGCAGATACTGGATTCAGTCGTCCAAAGTATCCAGCCATTTGTAAATTTTTTTTTTTAAAAAAAAAAGCATACTTGCATGATCAAACTAGGCAGATTTGAGGGATATTAGAGCATATTCATTTGCCATATTCTATATTTTTGCTTAATAGCTTTAACAATTGCCTTTATATGAATGAAATCCCTTTATTGTAACAGTTCCCATACACATACTTGAGAACAGTCCACTCAGACCAATGCATTTCTCACAAGCTACCACAAGATGTCCCTAATTCACCAGAATCTTCAATATAACTTCAACCCACAAAGAGGTATTTCCATATCTCCTACATCTGATATGTATTCATTATGTTATCAGGATACGCATATTTGGTGTTACTTATTTATGTATTTAAAATAACTTTGGAATTGTGCATTTCATATGCATTATAATTCAGATAGCATACTGTACAGGCCAATGCATTTAAAAAATTCTAAGTACTTACTTCACTGAAATAATAAATAATAAGTAATTTCAAGGTACATGAGATATATTTTTTGAAATGTTTCAATGCCAGTGGGAATAGTTCAGTTAAAACATTTCTAAAGAACAGGAAAAAGTAACACTACAGTGCCACAGGGTTATTTTTTTATTGTAAAGAATGAGCGAAGAGTGTGAAACTTAAGCCTTGACATGATCTAAGAGGTCTGGCAGAAGTCAATTACCTAATGGAGAGATGCTGAACTGCAGATTATACACACAGAGATAAATTGGGCGTAGACACTTACACAATAGTTGCATAAGAAGCAGTTTCCCAATTTTTTACATTTGTTTAATACTTTGGGGGTTCCTGGGATGTGCAGGTTGTGCATACTCTAGAATACACCACTGTATAAGGAATAGTTAAATGTTCATTGAGCTAAAGAATTCAGTGGTTTGGGAACTCCTGTAGGAGTAAGAAGGATTAAATGCTAGCTGTGTGTCCAAACCCTATATAATATCAAATAGTAAAATCTAGATTTTTTTTTTTTTAAGTAAACATGTGGTCTGCTGTGACTTCCATTGGGCAGCAATCCACCTAAATGTGGGTACAGTAGTACTAAGTGTTGTCACAACTCTTGCTCCCCCTACAGATGTAGACCTAAGGTACGTTTGTTTCAGATGCCCAAATTGAAACCATCTGCAAGATATTTTTCAGAATAGAAATATTTTTAAAATTCTGGCAAAATAAACAGCCCAATCCTCTAAATGTGGCATGCTGGTAACCCATAAATTATGAAACCCATATTAATTTGGTATATATTCAAATTTTCAGTTAAATAAATGTATATATACCCTCTACTATATCCACTTTTTTACTAGAGGTTATAGTCTTATTAATAAAGTATTTCAGAAGTGTGTTTCCTTACATCATTAGGGGTCTTCTCCTGTTTCTCATGCTTTTCCCGGTCATATGCCATCTTTTTCAGAAGTTTCTTCATAGCTTTGTCCTTCTTCTCTTTCCTCTGCCTTTCAGTGTTTTGTTTTCTCACTTGGTTAACAATAAACTTAGGAATCTAGATGAATATAGATAGCAAGTATGAATATCTAAATCATTTCTTCAAGTAACTAACTTATCAAAACTTAGTGAATGGACAGAATGTCAGGTAGAACTTGAAAACACAGTAGTTCTTTCCAGTAATAACTAAAGATTCAATTAACATAAAGCTGTGAAAGAATTTTAAATCACTCCATTTCTGATGTTACATTCCCTTCAGTTAGCTCTCAGGGTAAGAGAGGTGGAATCATGTGGTGTTCTTACTTTCCTTAGCCAAAAAAAATTCATTCAACACTTAGTGTGTACAACCATGATAATAACTTTTCCTCACATGAAGCAAAGGTCAAAATTGTTTAAAGTTGCTGATGGAGAACAAAGCCCGAACTTCTCCAGTCTGTCTAAGTTAGATCTTCACTTGAGACACAACTTCCTGTTTTACCAAAACATGTTTTATATAATATGAAATTTGGCCCAAAAGGGAAATGGACTAAAACACTGTGTTTCCTGTTAATATCTGCAAGCTGAAAATAATAAATTCCTCATAATAATGTATAATGATAGGACAAATACAAAGATCCTCCAAGGACTTATTTTTGGGTTAACAAATGCAACATACAATATTAAAACTCTGACCATCAGAGCGTAACTCTACCATAAGATACAATGATTCTGTTTCGCTCCCATAAGAGTTACTTAAGCTCAAGAATCCAGCTGGATAAAGCTGATCTTTCTCTAAATCATGGAAATAAGTGCATATTATTTCTTTGTTCAGGTGTCTTGTTTCCAAAATTTATGACTTCCCTGCCCCTCCCACTTAACAATCTACTTACTGTCCAGAGAATTTTTTGGTACTGAATCATAAAGCGCATGACACTTGCTGTTCCGGCTGCCATAGCAAACTCGCTTTGTTCAATAGTCTTTGAGGCAAACCCATGAAATGTGAAAAGGTTTGGGGCCATCACCATCGCAACATTATTTAACGTCATTTTATTTTTGTCTCGATGATCAATTACCCTTTGGAGGAATTCAAGCAGTACCTGAAATAACAGCAGAACTTACAACTCAACTTTGCACATGAAACAGTTATGAGTGAAACACGATGCTACGCATTCTTGGAAAACAATGTTCATTCCTAATAAAATTACATTAAAAGCAATCTGTGCTAGGAAGTGTAGATATGTTTGTTCAGAAAACTATAATGCAAGTTTTCTTTCCTCTAAGTAATGTGGTAGGTTAACCTTGGCCAGGTACCCACCAAGTCACTCTATCATTTCCCCCACACACACCTCCCTCAACATGACAAGGGGGAAGAGAATAAGACAAAGGCAGATTAATAGAAAAAAAGAAAGCAAGGCCACGTGCGAAGTGAAGCAAAGCAAAATACAGAATTTAATTTCTACTTCCCATGGCAGCCGATGTCCAGCCTCTCCTGGGAAGCAGGGCTCCAATACGTGTAGCGGTTGCTTAGGGGACAAAAGTTTTCTCTTACAGATGACCCCCTTTCTCACCCTTTTCCTCAAGCTTTTATTACTGAGATGATATCATTTGGCATGGAATACCTCTTTGGACAATTTGGGTCAGCTGTCCTGACTGTGTCCCCTCCCAAGAGCTTGTCCACCCCATCCCCTTGGTGCTGCACCAGCCCTGCTCAGCAGCAGTCACAACACTGGTGCCTTATCAACAACCTCGCAGCACAATAAGAGCTGCTATGGGGACACTAACCCTATCTCAGCCAAACCCAGTACAAGTAATTAGGTAAATCATTCTCATTGTTTTAATAAAAGCAGTTAAGTGACTTTGAATCCCTGCATAGTAAGATTTTTTTTCAAACCCCTCATTACATCAGTGTGTAAGTAACATTCGACAGATGCTTATAAAAACATTACTGTTGGCTTTTCTTGAGTTGAAAGTGAACACAACAGCTGACATGGATGTGAAAACATGATGTGGCTACTTCTGTAAGGTAAGCAATTTGTAAGTAAACCACTGCATTGTGAATGACAGGTAGCCATTTAGAAACTGACAATCTTCAATTAATCCAGTTCCAGATATTTGCAAGTCAACTCAGGAGCCTTCCTGACTGCTTCCACACAGTAAATAAACTTAAAAAGAAAGTCATGTTTAAACAGTAAGACCTGATAGGATTTTTTTGCCTGTAGTAGAAGATGTTCTGCACCCTACACAAATCCTACAAATTCATTTTTGATTGTAGCAATTTTAATAGTAAGCATATTCTAAAAAATATGAATAGCTTTGCTACAAAAGGACAAGCCCAAACTGGAAGACTCCACGTAATGTGCTGCAAATAGCAATAGGAAGTGTAAATTTCTACCTTACTCAGGGTAGAAACAAATAGTACAGACAAAAGTGGGGAATCAAAATGAAGAGCTAAACCCATTACACAACAGCAAACCCTAATCCATAGTATTCTAAAAAGGTTTATGTTTTGCACTGGAAATAACGACTGCTGCTAAAAAAAAAAATGGAATGAAACTTGCAAGAGATGCAAGAGAAAAGGTCACTTCACTGAGAGATTATTATTGCAATCTCCTGGAAAAATTTCAAGTCACATTCTTAGAAGTCATTTGGGAGGAATTAGGGTCCTATGGGGGTTTTTTTCTGAAGTTCTGTGAAATATGAAAAAAGAACCACTAGTTTCAGCATTAACTTTGAACTGAAAAAAAGAATGTTAAAAGACAACAGTATTCATTACAGTGGATTCACAGAAACAGACAAAATATTTGTCAAGGATAGAAGTATTAGCAATTCTAACCTTCAGAGTGTCTCTGTTTGCTTCAGGTAGAAGAAGAACCAAAAGATTCAAAGCTTGCAGTTGCTGTTTCCTCATCGGAAGATCTGCCAGTGAAGCACATGAACCTCAGTATTTTAAAATAGTCATTTGTCCTCTTCAAAAAGCAAGATTTCGAAGTGGAAACCTCTGGCAAAATGCTGAATGCATACACATGGCTAATTGTCACAGTATGACAAAGGACTGGCAGATCCTTGCTCTCTGATACTCATTTCCAAATGTTCTTTCAGGATTCAGTTGGTATATGACTCAGCAGTCTTCTGGCAATATTTTCTCGATGCCTTGTGATTCTTTATTTTGCAACGTTACAAGAAGAAAAAAGTCAGCTAACTGTTCCTCCCTTTTTGAGCCTACGCCCCAACATATGAAAGGCTATATTCAAAATGGCTTTCACAGCTTCTCTGATTGCCTTAACAGTTGCATGGTCTCCCAAGTCACCCACGCAGAATGAATACCACGTGTTGCTGCATAAGGCAGGTCTCCAGCGACATAAGCAGCAGCAGCTGCAATGGCAAACCAGTGGGGATAAAGCCAAGAGCAGAGAAGCTTAACACGCACCTCGAGCAGTGAGTGCCATACGAAATGTGGCATGCTCTAATTAAAGAAAAGTGACATTGGTTCTGCCTTTTACCCAATTGTTCAGTGGTGCGTCAGTCACCCAAGATGCAGGATGAGTGCATGCCTACACGACTCCACCTCCTAGAAGAGCTCCCACGTTCTGGCAGTGTTGAATAGCAGAAAGCCCCAATTCTCTCATGTTTGTCACTTGTGATAAACTTCGTCCTGTCATATTTTACAGGACATGTCCTGGCAAGTCTTCTCAGCAGATTCCTATTGAATCAGGCCATACATAAAACAAGTGAAGAAGGAGGTACCTGCACTTTACAGTTTTTTATCACACTATTTCAAAATTCAACAGGGCTGTTCTCGTGTGTCCTGCTGGGATTCCAGCTCAGCTGCTATTTCAAGTACATTTTATCCAAATCAGTTTGGGAGATACTGCCAAAAAAGTTCATTGATGAAATAAAAAAAAAACCTTGCTGCTATCAAAATAAAAATAGCTGAATAAATCAGTGACAAATTATATAGCCATTTAAAAAATGCAAGTAGTGATAACAGCGTATCCACCTGCTGTAGAAAAACATTAAAAGTAAATCTTAAATTTACCATGTCACAATGCTCAAAAAAATCAATGAGAAACAACCTTTTCCTAGGAAAGTAATAAAAAATACTATTGCAAAACAATCAAACTTTATTACTTCAATAAGGTTTTCTGTCTCTTCACCTAAGTAATGACTGGATTTTAGTCTTTAAATTACATAATTTAATGAATTAATTTGTTTAAGTTGTTTAAATCCTTAAGTTTAACCACACTACTTAGTCACAGTATCATGAAAAACACTGATTACTGTCACAAAGATTGCCCTTTTTCTCTACCACCTAATTCTACTACATGTAACCAACAAGACAGGCAGACAAGTTAATGTGAGGGTATGAAGTGCTATGTCTGTTTTGCATCAAATCCTTTGGCTCAGTTTAGAAAGTGGTTTGGATCCTGGCACCTGAGTATTTTCTGGGTAAGTAAAACCACACAAGCCTTCAGACAGCTCAGGAGTGGCAAGCAGAAACCCTCTTGGCTCCAATCAGTATCCAGTAAGTGGAACAACCTCAAGGAACTGTTTGCTGCCAGCATGATTTGAAAGTCCTCTGGCCAGCTTTCACTTGCCGCTCAGTACTGCAAAATCAACACCACTGTGCAGCAGGGCTAAGCACCACCCCCCTACTCCCACTACCTTAATGGCCCTGAAAGGCAGCTCACCATCCAGAGATTGATACAGCCCACAGTTTTAAGAGTATTCGTCTATCTGCCTGTCCATGGGAATTCCCTGAAGGTGACCCTTAGAAATAAGTCAATACTCTGCCCACAGACAAGGGGAACAGGTTTATCTAAAACTTGCACTCCTGTGTTGGCTGGGGAGTTAATGTCTGTGCATTGTCACTCCTGATTTACTATCACCAAGTTGCTCTCTTTCAATTACACCTGATGTGTTTGCTGTTTCAGTGACCAGCTGGCGAGGAGGACATTCTTATAGGAACTTGCTCATCTCTAGGGACCAGGGATGATCAGCAGTTCTGACTATTCTGCCGTAACTTTTCCTGTTGCAAGTGGAAAAATACCCTAAACAGTGTAAGTTACCATTTGTTAGATTTTCTGAGATCTACTATATCTTTGCTGTTATTTTCTCTTGAAGCAAATATTATGAACTGATACCATCAGACACAATTTTCTCATAACTCATCCGTACCTCCTATTAGAACATCTTACTAGAAAGTGGCAATGTGCTCTCATTTTATGTGTAAACTATTAAAATAGATGCTATAAGAAAAATGTTACTTGCATATTAGCAAAACCATGCCTACATTTTTCTCATGAGAAATCATACTGTTATTATTCAATTTGTTTCCGAGTTTCACATACTGCTAGCAAAACTATCGCTATGGCAAAGAGGTACTTCTTTGCACTGGTATCAGTTTTTCACAGCTGAGACAAAGGACACTACTCACTCTGTACATCTTGGAAAGCTTTGAGATATTCTACAGTGAGGAGTGGCTGAGGCAGTTCACGGATGAAGAGTTTTAAAAGACTTGCTGCATCATGTTGCTTTACATTTTCCCAGTTGAAAGTCCCTTCATAAAATTTTGCTTCCAGTTCTTGGCAAAGACTCTGAAAGGCAGTAGACAGAGAGAGGAGCACCAATAACACTTGGCTGCCGGAAGTCATACATAATACACAGAGCAATACCTTCCATACTTGGAAACAGGGGGAAAAAAAGGACACCTGAAGTATCACTTAACTCCAGCTGCTGATAATCTTTTGCTACAAAAAGATAAACTGGGGATCAGAAGCACTGAAGGCAAACACATAGTAACAGGCTGCAGATGGCCAAAAGGTATAGGAAGAAATCCCACGGGCTTGCCTCAGAGCCGCATGGAATATACTATAAGAACGAGATATCATACTTGTTCATGTGAGGGTTATGACTTCCCCTTCCCCAAAATATTATGAAATGGCTGATATACATATAGAAATTCTGAAACTGCTACCAAAGGGTGTAGCTGCAATGAACGCACAGTCATTTTCATAAACAAATATGCCAATTATGCATGTTGACGCACAGTTTCCTAGCAAAATATACACTAAGGTGAGGTTGGTTCTCTTTTTAAAACACAGGAAAAAGATTTGTGTGACTGGATAGCTGGACGTCTTGCCACCTCCGGGGAACTCCATGTCACTGGGCTCACACAGCTTTGCCTAGCACCACATCTCAAATAGGCTCTCTACGGAAGGAGACTGTACTGCAAAACTTGAGGCTGTGCAGCAGAACAAACAGCACTGGAAGTGTCAGTGATACCTCATAATTCAGGGGCTGGGAAAAGGTGGGATACTGCTGGCAGTGGACATTACTATATACCTGCCCTGCTCCCCTGGCAGGGCTATTACTGCGCTTCCAGAGGTGTACAAATGGAAATATGCTGTGAAGACTAAGTCCTTAGTCTTCTGTTAAGCATCAGATCCAGCCTTGCATCCACTTCATTTATTTCCCAGTCTAGCAGAGTGGAAAGTGGCCTCAGAATAGGGCCAGTGGCCCTGAGGCACCTCTCTCAAGTCCCTCCCTTCTTGTTGCCTCAGTTCTTCCAGACAGAAAAGGAGGACAGAAACAGTGGCTTGTTTTGTAAAGTATGTGTGATGAAGTGAGGTAAAGTGCTATGGAAAAATATGGCCTTAATTATTTATCTGGACATGAAGAGCACAATGGATGGAGAATGCTAGATATATTTTTAAGACACCGTTCTCATTAAATTTAACTTTGTCCAAATGGAAAATGGATCTAGTTCCAAGGAAAATGTGCACACTTCGGTTGATGTAAAAGCTGGATGTCCTCAACCGCCCTCCAGAGAGATGTGTCTCCACTGATCACGAAGTACATTCAAAGCTGCAAAGATCCTATCTCAAATGTCATGCTCATCAACAAAAGCACACTTTAGAAATAGAGGTGAAAACTCTACCCCTGAGTCTGATCAGCTCCTCCATTCACATTTAGGCCAAATCACTGTGGCAAATGCAGTATTGAACATCTAGATAAAATGAATTGTTTTATCTGAGAGACAAGAGCAGCAATGTCAGCTATGCAACCTAATGCACCAATCAATGTTCAGGTAAGTAAATGTAAGCATAATGCATTTTTTTAATAACAACTCATGTCTATAGAATAAGATAGCAAAATATTTTTTCTTCACATTATCTGTGCCTTTGCATAAAGCTACATAATAAGGAAAATATTTTTTATAGGAGAAAATAGTTCAAAAAATTAGGCGAAAACATCAGTCCTTTAGTATGCTAAATTCTTTGGTTTTCTGTAAAACCTTCTATCTGAATAAGTAAAGGAATGCATACTACATCTTTGCTAACAAAGCAATTGCTTAATTGAAAGAAGCAGCTCCTGCAAATAAAGAGGTAAAAAAGTAATGAAAGCCAAATAATGAACGATGCCCTGCCTGGGAAATTGTATTACATAAAATCAAAGAATAAACAAATAAACAGAATCACTCCAAAATCATTCCAGTTTGCATAACTGATGAAAAGTGGAAAATAAAGAACAGAGGAAAACTGCAAAAAAAGTAATAGCTTAGTTACTGGTAAATAAACAAAGCCAATTTCCATACTATTCCCTTCTTTCAGTTGTTGCTAATGAATCAGCTGCTGGACCGCGTTCTACAGGACAGAGGCTGGCAGATGTCTTCGGGCAGCTGAATCCACTTAAATGGTCCTTTCTGCTTAGAATTTAAGGCCAGTCCAGACCATCTTTTTAACACATTGACTCTTGGCGTGAATCATACTGTGTATTTAGTTTCCTGCATTAAGGCAAATACTGGGGAAGAGCCTGCATGTAATTGGCACTTGCTCTGCAAAGTGTTGGTGTGCATGGACGTGCCTAACAAGATTGTGCTTAGTGAGCTGAGTAGTTACATTGCTGTTCATAAAAATAAATGTGAGAGGTTCTTCAGAGTATGCTGGCTGCTTTCCCCTATAACATAGGCTAAGTCTAGCTGTTAAAATAGGTTCACAATGCCAGAGAAAAGCTTCCTCCTGGGATAGAAAGACTGTGTATGAACTGTTCAGATGATTAAGCTCGTTCAGGAAAAAAGCAAAGGCTGGAAAACTTGTGCCAAGAATTAATGAGATTTTGGCACTGCTGAATTTGAAATGTAGCCTTGACTCTCCTTCAAACTTTAACTTCACTCTTCTCCCCAAAACTACACTGGATGAAAACATCAGCTTTCTGGCTAGTGTAACTCAGTTTTCTTTGTAAAGAGACTTTACTTTCTGTTTTTGAAGAGTTTTGTAACAGCATGGTGTTAAAATATATTTGCATGACAAAATAAATTCTGCAGGAAGAAGTTCTGAAGGATGTTGAGAATCTGCAATGTTTTACCTTTATTCTTGTTGCAACTCCTGGTATTCTAAGAAGTCCTTCTGTTTCCAGAGTTGTTTCTTCTATCTGGGCAATCAGCTGTCAAACATAAACCAAATTGCATGAACAAAGATGCCAATTAAAAATTACTGGTAGACAATTCTGATATATGGGAGCCTTCATGTATATATCTATGTGTATGTGAATACATGCATTTTCGTATGCATATATGTAACAAGCAGACACACAAACACAGTTTACAAATGGATTACAGTTGCAGATGTAGAACAAAACCTTTAATATGGCTCTTGCCTATTTTATACACACTATTAGCATTTGTCTGTCTTATTAAAAAAGAAAACTGCATTTTCTAGACCCCTTACAAGTCTCCTCCAAACACTTGAGGCAGTTTTTTCCAAAATTACTCTGACTTCAAAAATAAATCACAAATTATTAACCTTGTTAAAATGCCTCCAAGACAAAACAATTAAGGTCACGTCAGAGATATAGAACTAGCTTTCTCACAAATACTCTTATTTATGACTTTACTAGAGAAGAAGTAATTACTTTTAGGCTTTAAAGATGCCTCAGTCTTGCAAATACTGGCACTCTCCTAACAAACTCAACAGCTTGCAATCCTACATACAGCTTAGATAAATTAGCAGAAATTTTTCAGAAGTACTTAAGATACATAAATTCCATTTCTGCAAAAGATATGCCTAGAAGTATTCACCAAAGGATGGCTCTAAGAGCATTCAAAGCAAACCATAAACGTCAAAAGCTGATGACATCATTTTAGCACAAACAGTTCTCACAATGTTTAACTAGGGCAGTGCCTTTGTTACTTACCTTCCTGTGCCAGCTCCTGAGTAAGAAAAATTATGCAACACAACTGTGCTTTCTCCAGTTACAGAAATTCAAGGGAGTTTACCTACCACTGTACTAGTATAACTGATAAATGCCATAAAAAAAAGATCGTACAGAAAAAGCCACAACGTTAAAACCCAGCATTATAAGTGTCACCCCTGTATATTTTCCTTGGTCAAAAAACCCCAAACCTGTGCTAACTGACCACATGCAACTTGCACTGTATCCAGGTATCCTGGCTTCCCTGGGATAGAATCTTAGGCCAGCTACGGTATGCAGGCTATTACCAGTTTCAAGTCAGCCAGGAGCTTAAGCTGGGAGGGGCAAAGCCACGGCAGCTGACCCGAGCTGGCTGACAGGTGTATCCCAGACCATAAAATCATGCTCATTATAAAGAGGGAAGTTTGCTGAGAATAGGGGCTCCTTCTTCTCTCCATATCTGAGGGGTTTGCTTACCACTCTGCTCCTGAGGGCTGTTTTCTCATTTATTGTGAACTGTTGTACACTTACTGGGCTGAGTACAACCTTGTATACTTTACGTTGGAATTAGTATTATTATTAGTTTTGCTTTTTCATTAAATGAATTTTAATTTCAACCCATGGGTTTCCCCTCCTTTTCCTGATCCCACTTTTCTCTACTGGGGATGGGTCACTGGTGCTAGAGCAACTGCAGTAGATATGGGCTAAATGGAGACACTGGCTTACAACAGAGCAGTGGCTGCCACTCTCATCTGTCAAAGACACTGTGGGCGTGTTTTGTGATTTGCCACCATCACTGCATCTAGGGGGAGTCAAGGTCTGGTGGCACTGCCAGCAGCCATGACTCCTTTGCGCACACTCACTCGTAAGTGTCCCTTTGGCAGGCACCAGCCTCCTGCTTTTGGGAAATCCCCTCTTCATCTCTCCCAGGGCTGCTTTGCATGGTTTCATTAGCAGGCCAGAGACCAGAATTATTATCAGCAAAAACTTCTGGTAGAGATTCATGGATCAGTATTACCCTCAGATTTTTCAGTTGGAAAACCCCGAGGCTAAATTATGTCATTATTTTTAACCATAATTCCTCAGTGAAATAAAAACTAGGTGTACCTTTTATGCAAATATTCTCATTTAATTAAGCACCCTTCCTGTCAGCTTGGTTTGTTTCTTTTCAGTGAAAATCAAGGTACATTTAAAAATCAGCGTGCAAAAAAATGTTTTCTTGCACTTTACATAAATCCCCTGGTCTTGGAAAGTACATGCTGTAGAGAACAAGGAGAAGAAATTGGAAACTTTTTATTTTCATATTCTCATTTAAAGAAAAACTGTATTCCAAATTATGTCTTCACCTTGTAAAACAAATCACATCTATAAACTAGAAATGTTACGCTTACTGTGCTGCTAGGATAGCACAGTGATCAATCTCTTTTTGCCATTTGATTTCTCTTTTTCTAGATAGCATCTTTCCCAGAAATGTGTTTTTGCAATCCTGAGGAAATAATTTCTGGCATTGATGACACAGCAATAGTTTAGAGAGAGTGATGTGAAACTACCGTAAGTTTTCTGCTTCTTGAAAAATAACCTGACAAGTAGGTCCTCAAGTCTACTGAAACAGCGATGACACAGCACTGGCTTTCCGTCAATGTTAGAACAAGTCTATATACTATGGCCTCTCCCTTCTCATGCAATGACATCTGCTATACCTGGCCAGTAAATCCAGGGTCTCCATTATCTTCCCCATTACCATGACATGATACAGGTCAAAGTATCCCCTCCATGTACTAAAGCAAAAGATCTTCTGGAAAAGGGCTGCTGCCACTAAGAAAGGCAGTTATCCAGCCTGATTCCCACCCCCTAGCCACACACCTTGTGGCCCAAATCACTTTTGAAAGGAGAAAACCACTTCCTAGGAAGGCAGGTTCAGTCTGTGGGCCAGGGATGAGAATTTCTATGGACTTTCAAGTATTTGCTCTGAAAAATAATGAAGGGCAGCCCTACTGATGGGGAAAGTTACACTACCTTTAAGAAGTGGAATTTGGCTGCAGTGGGCTCTTACCCTGTCAGTTTTCACAGGGTTATTAACAAACTGGCCTGAAACATAGAGACCAGTTGTAGCAAAAACTGAACTTTATTCCTTTAACTTGGAATACATCTGATATAAAGTATCAGATATAATGAATTAATAAGTAGAGCTGCAAATAAAGTTACAGTAACTTTGAGTGATTATAGTAATATACTGAAAACTGTGCTAAGAGGAGCAAATAAACACAGGACAAAATGTTGTTTGTCACTTGCAGGTATGTATCAAGTTGACTTGTTCATGCCAACTTACCTTTTGAAAAATCAGTGGGATCTTGGTTCCTGGCACCTTCTTCTGATCTTGCTCCAGTAAAACTGACAGTGGGACACCAAACAAGCCAGAGTCTGAAGAGTAAAGCAAAAGAAACTGAGACATTATCCATGTCTGTTCCAGTACATGTGATAATGGCATGAACTCACATTTTTGAAGCGATAAACCTATTGAATACATTCAGAGCTATTGACCTTTTGTTCAAAGTGTTTGAATGTCTTTGTCAATCAAGGTATTTCACAAAGCACTCTGGCTAAAAGGACTCATTCATCTCTTCCTTCAATCATAAATCAGGAGTCTTCTATTTTGACTTCAAATTGTCATCCACATATTCTGCAGTACAGTTAAACAAACTGCAAAAATGAACCACCTGTGTGTTTCTGGTTTGCAGAATGGGTGTGTGATGACCCTGAAATGCAAATCTTCATCACTCAATGAAAGTTATTACGGTTAAGATGCAAATGTCATGAGTAAAATGCCCAGAAATTTGGCTACGAAGATGAGATGGGTACAATTATCACCGAGAATTACTCTGAGGACTTCCCTCTATGAGGGTTTTGAAAGAAGAGCTTTTCAACCCATGTGCTTTTGTGTTATACAACACTGGCAGAACAGCAAGATCACCATCTTGCTAAAGCTGTTTGTTAAAAGTACAGTTAAATCTTGGTCAGAAAATAGCCTTTACAATAGTCCTAAGGTAAAGAAAATAACAACAACAACAAAAAATTAGTCTCAAGATGATCTAGCCCTGATGCAATAGCCTTAGTCTTTGAGACATGGGGACTCCCATGTGTT